>RJWK010037843.1:0-21080 GCA_004363435.1 Platanista minor | reverse complement strand
AAAAAAAAAAAAAAAAAAAAAAAAGTGGTTTTCATTAAAAGTATGTTGTTTTTCTTTATACTTCCTTTTTTTGAAAATGGATAAAAATTTTGATATGTTTTAATTAGATGCTTATTAAGTGTTTCCTCAGAGAAGCACCTGGATTTATCACAATTTTTTATAGCATTGTCTTTTAAACTTGAATGCATATATAAATTACTTGGCAATCTTGTTAAAAATGGGTTCTCTGATTACATAGGTCTGGCAAGGTGCCTCTGAGTCTACGTTTCTAACCAGTTCCAAGGTGATGGTGAGGCTGTTTGTTAGGGACCATGCTGGTATAGCAAGTGTCTAGACTCCTGAATAGACTTGATGATGTTCTCAGAGGCACCTTGTGCTTTACTTATTTATCCTCCCATGTTGGGCATATTTTCAGAAATTAATTTCTAATGGAGTTGGTTTTCTACCCTGACTACCCATTATTAGCTAACCACAGGCATTCAAGAAATACAAGGTACTTTAAGTGCCCCATCAATCCTACTATAGTAATATGGCTAAGAAACTGTAGCAGTAATATATTCAGTTTGTTTCCAGAAGCTGTGAGTACTCTTTTTCTTTCCTCTGAGTGACATCATGAAAGCAGCTAAATTTTATTAAATATCTACTCTTGGCAGGGAATTATGTAGAATAATGTGTGTACAAATGTGGCCCCACCTTTCTGGAAAAGTGCCAATAATTTTGTATATTTACAAAATATGCATTTCCTGTGTTTTTACACTTCATTAGTGTTTTAAAACTATAAACTTTTTAAAATATAACAAAAAGCATAGAAATTATAACAAGCACATGTTAATATTTGGTCTTTATTATTTTCTCACTCCCTCTTTTCCTTAAATGCAGCTGTTGATACTCCCTAAAATAAGCTCCTTCTTCTTTCCTCTTGGTTCTGTGGTATATCTTCTTTTATGTCATACTCCTGGACTATTTCAGATTTTTTTATGTCTATATCTAGACATAGATCTCTCTACAGATAATAGGTAGATGATTGAAAAGTAAATATTTAATACATAATATGGTTTCTACTTGCTTTTTAAAATTTAAATAAATCATATCATTATTATGTGGATTATTTCAACTTGTTCAGTTCAAAGACGATGGTATGTATATCTAGACAGTGCATTTGCAGACCTGATTATAATTCTATTGTTCAACAAAACACATTTATTAATTTCTCTTATGTTAGATAAGTTTCTGCTAAGTTCCTATTGCAAAAAAATGATGCAATAAGCATCATAGGGCAAGTGCCTTTGTGCACATGAGTGATGTCAGGGTACAAGTGTCCCTACGTATTGCCAATACTTCAAGTTATTAGATTTGGACAGATTTGACTAACTTGATGGCTATGGGACCTTTACCATACATTTCTTTGTTTACTTGTCCAAATAATAAACATTCATATCCTTTTCTGTTCAGTTTTTCTAATCAATAAATTTCTTGTTTATATCTTTTGACCGTTTTTAGGGATTTCTTTCACTTGTGAGTAATTGTTAATTTAACTATTCATATATTGAGGGCACTAATCCTTTTCAGCTATGTTTTGAAAATACCATCTTCTGGTTGTGGATTATCTTTTAACTTAGTGCACCATATTTATTTCATTGTAGAAAAATTTTCTAGTTTTAACTTTTTTATTTTCCTTGAGGACCTTGTCAAAAATATCTTATTTAAAAAAATTATTTTTCAATTTATATTTTTCTTTTACTTTTGCATGTACATTTTTAAGCCTAGTAGATGGCAATTTGTGTACACTATGCAATTGAAATGTTTTTTTTTTTTTCATATGGTAAACATTATGCCCAGTACCATTTATTGAATATGCTGACTTGCAATTTTATCTGAAATTATATGAAAAGTTATAATACATACATGAGTTTGAATGTGTGGATATGCTTCCTGGATATTTCCTTCAGAAGGTGTATTTTGTTTGCCATTATACCAATACACACATCACTGCTATTGCTTCATATGAGTTTAACTGAATAGTGGGGAAATTTTAGTTCTTCAAGTTTGTTTTCACCGTTCTTGGGCTTTTCTTCTTTCATAAGAAGCTTAAAACCATTTTGTCAAGTGTTATAAACAAAGACTTGAAATTTTTATTGGGATTGCATGAAATAATTAGCATGATTTGAGAAAAGAAATATTTTGAATAATATACTTCTATCTATGAGAAATATATGTCTTATTTGTTAAGTCTTTTGAAAATTTTTTATATTTTATCTATTAAAAAGTAACATATATTTGTAAGATTTCTGCCACCTAGGTATTAGCAGAATTTGAGGGTACCTTCATTTTAATTATATATCCACATGTTTCTTAGTTATGGGAATGCTGTTGTTGTTTGTATAATCTCATATTCTCTTGCATAGCCTCTTACAGGATCACTTTTTTTGTTGTTTTGGTAACAGGAGTTTCGTTTTGTTTATTCTTTTCATATATTTATTTACTTATTTAGTTATATTTTGTTTTAATGTCCTGGGTCTTGTATACAATGCTGTGCATAAGTAGTAATGGTGTTAACCCTTGTCTCTTCCATTACTTCAAGCACTGCTTCTAAAATATCACTGTTAGATATTATTTGGATAGATTTTTTGAAAGTTATTTTCTATTAAACAAAGGAAGCCATGTCTATCCTCAGATTCCGGGTACATTGTTTCAATTTCATTTATTGTTAATTGATTTAACCAAGTTTTAATGTCTCTTGAAATAATCACATTACCTTTTTTTCTCTAATCTGTTAATATGATATGAAGAATTTCATCTTTTATCTGATGTTAAAGATAGCATTCTGGTCATTTTAGGATAAATCTAGTTCATTGATGATATACTACTCACTTTCATAATATTGGTGAGAGTGCTGGAGATGCTGATGTTATATTTAACATTTTTTGCCTAAATTTTGTGATTTGCCTAAATTTCTCCTTGCCTGGTTTTGCTATCAGAGCTATAGTAACCTCATAAAATGAATTTGGAAACTCTTTTTCATTTTTCAGTCCTCTGGAACAATTTATATAATTTAAGGATTACATGTTCTTTTAAGGTTTTATAGAACCTGGTTATAAAACTCTTTGGGCCTGATGTTATTGTGTGTGTGTGGGAGGTGAGTGGGAAGGAGGGTAAATATTAAACTACAGCTTCTACAGCTTTAATTTCACAAATGGTTGGTTAAGGTTCATATTTCTTTTTGAGTCAGTTTTAACAATTTTTACATTTAAAAAATGTTCATTTTATGGGCTTCCCTGGTGGCGCAGTGGTTGAGAGTCTGCCTGCCGATTCAGGGTACACGGGTTCGTGACCCGGTCCGGGAAGATCCCACATGCCGCGGAGCAGCTGGGCCCGTGAGTCATGGCTGCTGAGCCTGCACATCCGGAGCCCGTGCTCCGTAACGGGAGAGGCCACAACAGTGAGAGGCCCGCATACCGCAAAAACAAACACACAAAAATATTCAGTTTACATAGGTTTGAAAGTTATTTATATTATTATTTTGTTCTTTAAGCTATTGAATCTATTGTTCTATAATTGCTTTAACTTCTAATGTTGGTGTGTGTGTTTTCTTTATATTTCCTTGACTGCTCATATCAGAGATTTATCCATTGGATTCATCTTATTAAAGAATTGGATTTTTTAAAAAAATCTTTTCTGTAGATGCTGTCTTCTATTTCATTAATTGCTGGATTTTATGTTTATCATTCCCTAACTTCAGTATTTCTGTGTTTACTCTTTTGTTCTTTTTCTAACTCTCTGAACTAAATACTCATCACGCAATTCTTAACCTTCTTTTCAACTAAATGAATGTATTCTAAAACCGCAAATTTCCTTCAAATTACTGCTGTAGTTGCAACTCCAGGTTGTGATATATAGTGTTTCAAGGTTAATCAGAGCTAAATATTTGGCACTTTCTGCTATTTCTTTTTTAACCCAAGAATTATTTAAATGTGTGTATTTTATTTTCCAAAGCATGAAGTTTTGGGAACGTGTTAAAATATGAATCCCTAATTTTGTGATGTGTGCGTGATTTAGCTGTCTTTTTACTTGTTGACTTTTTCTGCATCCTATATTGGTAAGTGGAAATATTCTAGGTATGATTCAAAACCATATATATTTCAAAATCATACATATTGTCTAATCTGGGATCTCTCTCTCTTCCTGTCACCAATCCTGTTAATTGTGTTTTCGCTCTCTACCTCTTTTCAGGTCTGTCACTTATATCAAGATTTCTTGAGAAAGAGTTGTTATAAATAAGAGGTGTTAAAATTTCTAATTATTTTGTACATCACATCCAGAATTAATTACTAATATTTATCTCAGTGTACCTCTGCTGGATCTCATCAAAACATCCAATCTGCCTTGTTAGATTTTCAGGTTTTTGTTTGTTTTTAACTTCAAGCAGTCTATCAGCCCTCTTCTATTTTTTGTGCCTGCTTTATTCCCTTAAGCACCAAAAACCAGCACATCTCTCCTCTCACTAGTATTCACAGCCCCCTCTATGCTTACCCTTCCATTGCCCCTGCCTGGGCCACTTCCATTTCTTTTACATTAATTTGCAACCTACCTTCAGTCTTTCCAAAGACCACTCTCTAACTGCAGCTAGAATGATTGAAATAAAACAAAATCTAGTCAATCGTCCCTTCCCATTTAAAACCTTTGATGACTTTCCACTGTCTGTAAATTAGTCCCTTTACAATAACTTAAGAGATGCTCCATGGCGTGGTTTCAGTCTACCTCTCACCTATACCTTGATCTTGCTTCCTGCTCTCTCTCACCTTTTAAGAATGCTGAGCTGCTTCCTTGACAAATGCTATTTCACCTCAACACTGTACCAATGGTTCTCAAAGTAGGTCCCTGGGCCAGCAGTGTCAGCATTGCCTGAGGGCTTGTTAGAAATGCAGGAGTTCTAGCCCAGACCTACTGATTCAGAACCCCTGAGGATGGGTCCCAGCAGCCTGTCGTATATCAAACCTTACAGGTGTTTCTTTTTTTTTTTGGTACGCGGGCCTCTCGCTGTTGTGGCCTCTCCCGTTGCGGAGCACAGGCTCCGGACGCGCAGGCTCAGCGGCCATGGCTCACGGGCCCAGCCGCTCTGCGGCATGTGGGATCTTCCCGGACTGGGGCACGAATCCGTGTCCCCTGCATCGGCAGGCGGACTCTCAACCACTGCACCACCAGGGAAGCCCTGTTTCTTTTATTTTTTTATTTAATTTTTATTTTATATTGGGGTACAGTTGATTTCCAATGTTTTGTTAGTTTCATGTGTACAGCAAAGTCACTCAGTTATACATTTACATATATCCATTCTTGTTTAGATTCTTTTCCCATATAGGTTATTACAAAATATTGAGTAGAGTGCCATGTGCTCTACAGAGGACCTAGGTGTTTCTGATGAATGTTAAAGAGTGATAGCGACTCCCATAGGTTATTTCTTCTGTTTGAGACAATCCCTCTTCTCTACCTAAACCTGATTTGCAACCTGTCTCTGCTTCAGCCTTCAGATTAAGTTACTTTCTCAGCAAGGCAAAATAGATCTTTAAATCAGGTTGAATCCATCTGCCGTAGGCATCTGTGGCATGATGCACTTTCCTGATGTGTGCTGTTATCTTGTTATATGCCAGATATTGTCTAATGTAAGCCTTCTGTGGGAAAGTGTGAGCTCTGTCCAGTAGGGAATTTCAATAGCTTCTTTGCCATGTATTTTCAATGTTTGCCACATACGTCGAATGTAGATAATTAGAAAGTATCTTTGAATGAATGAAAGCATGGTCTAAACAGTGTTTTGCTTGTTGAAAAGAGTTCTCTCCACTCTTTCTTTCCTCATTTTCTAGGTGTATTTCCTGAGAGAATTGATATCAGGGAAATCTGAACTAAACTATTCCACTTTTTTTTCGGTACGCGGGCCTCTCACTGTTGTGGCCTCTCCCGTTGTGGAGCACAAGCTCCGGACGCGCAGGCGCAGCGGCCATGGCTCACGGGCCCAGCCGCTCCGCGGCACGTGGGATCTTCCTGGACCGGGGCGTGAACCTGTGTCCCCTGCATCGGCAGGCAAACTCTCAACCACTGCGCCACCAGGGAAGCCCTATTCCACTTTTTTTAAGCCAGTGATGGGTGGGTTAGGATTGTCTATAGATATGAGTTATCTACAACCATAGATTTTGTAGTGGAATAATTTTTTCTAGTACAGACTCAAGCTTCAATTGATTCAGTGAATCCATACTCCTTAAGGACTTGCTCTGTGCAGAGTGGTACTAAATATTTTCAATAGATTACTAGAGCTGTGTTTACAGGTGAACCTGGCGAGGATAGTGAGGGGTCAGAGTTTGAATTGCCTGATGTGGGTTGACATGTATGAGGTTAATGGCTTGTACTCTTTCCCTTGTCCGTCACTTTCTGCCTTTGGTGACCTCATCCTGACCTTTATAAGGCTCTGGGTAGTTATTTTACCTATGAGTACTCTGTTTTCACTTGTCTGCATTTGGTTATGTTTTCTCTTCTTTATTAAGAATCACTTTTCTTCATTATACAGAGTAATCTGCTGGTTTGTTGTTGTGGTAGTAGCAGTATATTTTGTAGTGATATGTAATTTTATTTTTGGATTTTCACTTGTGTAGCTATATTTCCAAATTCTGTATTTATTTACCTGTATCTGTATTCATTTTATGCTCATGTAAATTTTCAGTCACCTTTGTGATTGCTTTAAGTATTTTTAAATTTTGTAATTCATTCTTTAATATATATTTGTGTTAACATTTTATTTGTTTAATTTGAATTTTTCTTTGCTTAACTATTTCTAGTTTTAAATTTCTATTTTATACTTTGCATTATATTAATTTTACAGTTTTATGCTTAAAATTCCTATTTTTATTTCTTCTATATTTTTTTTCTATTTCCACCTCTATTTTTCTTTATTCTCCTGTCTCTTAACTTTTGTACAAGGACTTATATTTTAGCATGTTAATTTTGGTTTACCCATGCATTATTTACTTTGCAGATTTTGAAATTGTTTCTTTAAATTGCATGGATTATTTTTCATTAACAACAAAATGAAAAGGCAGCCTCCTGTATGAGGGAAAGTATTTGCAAATCATATATCTAATAATGTGTTTATATCCAAAATATATAAAGAACTAATACAACTCAATAGAAAAAGAATGAACAACCCAGTTTAAAAAAGGGCAAAGGATCTGAATAAACACTTTTATAAGGAAGACACACAGATGGCCAATAGGTACATAAAAAGATGTTCAACATCACTAATCATCAGGGAATTGCAAATCAAAACCACAGTGAGATATCACCTTACACCTGTCAGAAGGGGAGGTATTATCAAAAAGGCAAGAAGTAACAAGTGTTGGGAAGGATGTGGAGAAAAGGGAACCGTTTTCCCACTGTTGGTGGGAATGTAAATTGGTGCAGTCACTGTGCAAAAATTATGGAGGTTCCTCAAAAAATTGAAAATAGAACTAACATATGATACAGCAATTCCACATCTGGGTATTTATCTGAAGAAAACAAAAATACTAATTTGAAAAGATATATGCACCCTCATGTTCATTGCAGCATTATTTACAGTAGCCTAGACATGGGAACAACATAAAGGTCCATCAATGGAGGAACAGATCAGGAAATATGGTATCTATTTTTAAGTGATTTATCTTATGATGTTATCAGGAGGCATGTTTGGAAGTTTCAGTGTGGAAAGAGTCCACACTGCACAGTATAGTTTGGAATCTTTTCATCTGGTTCTTCCTGTAGCTGATCATCCTCAGCTTCTATCAATAGAAAATTGTCATTTATATCATGCATCCATCTATATTAAACATTTTTATGAGTTTAATGTGTGCAAGGGAAAGTGCTGGTACTTGGATGGAGCAGTGGAAAATGAACTGGATCATAGCCCATGAAATAATCATGCAACGTAAAATGAGATGTACACACAGAAAAAATACCATATGCGTATAAGGGTAGGCCAAACATAATCTGCAAGACCAACAAGACGAATTTGGGAAAGTAGGTGAGCAGAATCTTCTTGGCAGAGAATAGGAATTGCAGATGCCTAAGACAGGAAAGGGGTTTGTGGTATTAGAGAAATAAAAAGATCAGTAGAACTGGAGAGTAATGCATGGGAGTTTGTCTGGAGTGTAAAGAAAAAGTTGATCCTAATTCTGGAGTTTTAGCCAGAGCCCAACCACGAAGTGCCTTGTAGATCATACCTGCCTCTTTAACTGGTTTCTGAATGGGGAATGGATTTAGAGAGAAATGAGAACAGAATCGTTGGAAGGTGGTGTGCTAGAGAGATGAGAGTGGCTTGCCCTAGGGTGGTGGAAATGGCAGTAGTAAGAGGATGGATGTGGAAAATATTCAGGAAGAATAATCGGCAGGACTTGGCTTTGGGAGTTAGGGTTCAGCTTCCGGATGAGATGAGGTATTGGAGAAACAAGTTTGGGGCAAAAGACCTTCTATCTGTTTAGAGTATGTTTAGCTTAAACTTGCATCTTAAACACAGTAACTCACAGAAAACTAATCATTCATTCATGCGTTTTCCTTTACTTATCTCCTGGAAGTCTTGCCCCTCCCTTTCATAGTATGATAACCTAGCAAACTGTATTTCCAATATTTTATACTCACCACATTCTGTTCTAGTCTGCTTTGCTTTTCCAGTCCTACTATCCTGTACCATCAGATCAAAATGACATTAATAAATAAACTCCAGGGAGTAAAAATAACCCTCAAGAAAAAGTGTCAATCTTGCCGATTCTATGACGTATTCTTTATTAAAAATCAGTTTATGTTAAATTATATGCATTAATATTCTAATCTTCATATTATAATCAGTTAATTAGTAGTAATTAACAGAGTTTAGCCCAAAATAGCTGACTTATATTTTATGTGCTCTTTGTAGTGTTAAGCCTCTGCAACCTTTAGCTCTCTAAAAAAATTTCTTTTTGAAAGAACAGTTTGAAACATTCTAAAAATCATTGTTTTGTTTTGTATTTTCCAAATCGACAATGCCTTAAAATGAACTCTAAAGAGCATGGCTATGTTAAATGACATCAACTGGAATTTGAAAGGACAGTGTATAATTTTTTTTTTTGACAGTGTATAATTTTTATAGTACTTGTAGTGATTAGAATAATCCCCCCAAAGATGTCTATATTATAATCCCTGAAGAGTTAACATGTCAATGTACAATTCAAAAAGGACTTTGTAGAAGTGATTTAGTTAAGAATCTTGTGATGGGAGATTGTACTGGATTATTCAGATGAATCCAATGTAGTGACAGGGATTCTTATAGGAGGGAGGAAAGAGAGAAAATGAGAGGTAACAAAGGAAATAAAGGCCAGACTTAGAGATTTGAAAATGCTACTTTGCTGGTTTTGAAGATTACCTTGAGCCAAAGAATGCCAAAGAATGCCTTTTCTGTTGCTGGAAAAGCAAGGAGATGGAATCTCCCCTAGAGGCTACAGAGTGCTCTCAGCCCTGATGACACCTTAATTTTAACGCAGTTACACCCATCTTGTACTTCTGAACGCCATACTATAGGATATTAAATCTGTGTTGTGTTAAGCCAATAAGTTTGTGGTAATTTGTTACAGCAGCAATAGGAGCCTAACAGGGCATTCTATAATCACTCTGTAATGTTACTAATGCATTATTTCAACACAACACACTTTGCCAGTGATTTTAGTGTTGGTTTCTGTAGCTGTTTGTATTCAAACAGTGAAGAATACTGAGGTGGAGACAAAGAGAGGCCAACTCTACTGTAGATGTGAGGTGACTTGTGAGGACTGGGTTGGTCAGAGGAGCAGACTGAACTGATTCTGTCCTCCCTGATGACTGGACACATCAGAAACGCCACCTTCTGCCCAGTCTGTGGACCACATTCGGTTACAGAGCATTTCCACATAGCACCTCTGCTACTGCATTTTAATCCATAGTCTCAACCCCTACAAGAGCTCACAAGGACTACTGACATCTTAAAAGAGCCTACCCATGAAGTAACTGAAAGGGAAAAATAGAAACTTACATGATATTTGTTACTGTTAACATTGTCATTCCTGTGAGGATTCTCTTACTCTAGTGTTTTATAAAATCCAAAGAGAACTAGTTTTTTCTCTTGGAGGTGGGGTGGAGGTGGGAGGTAGGCATTTATTTACCAATCCTGAAGCAACTCAGAAATTATTCTGAAAATATTACTGCAGATGTTGAAAAAAATGTAAGATGTTTCCATTTCTGACATTTAGCTGACTGTAAAAAAGGAAATATTTTTTGAACTGTAGGAAGAATGGAAATACTGGGAAAGCACGAATTTGAACGCCCTTTAATAAATCAGCAAAAGCTTTGTGCTTTATTCTCTTCACCTGTGTTCAAAGTTTGACTATGTCTTTTTTTCACAAAAAAATTTGCCAAAACGGTGCCCCACATAAAGATGCATAGCTCATTGCATTTCCAGGTTAACTAGAGACACAAAGTTATGACATTCTATTATTACATCAGAATGCCCCCACTAACGTGAGACAGAACTCTTTACAGAAGTATGAGAGAATAAAGGTGAATAAATCTTTTTTAGCTGGCTCAATTTAACACTTGGAAAATCTATGAGTCATGCTATAAGGGCCACACATAAAACACACAAAGAAAAAAGAATTATTCCCAGTGACAATCAAGAAGTAGTTGGGCTTGATGGTTTTTTAGAAGCTGTGTGCAAATCATTAATATCAATCGCCATGGGGAAACATTGTCAACATCTGGAGTTTTTATTAAACAAATACCAACAGCTACCATTTGATTGCTCTTTCCCAAAGCAAAGATTAAATAGTAGTCTATCAGACGTCTGCTGCATGAGATTCATCACAGCAGCCCATCCTCCACATCAAGCATAAAGTAGCATCTTCCTTGCATTCTCCAACACACAAAACGTATGTGTGTGTGTGTGTGTGTGTGTGTGTATGTGTGTGTGTGATTAAAACTGGAAACAGAAGAAAAGATTACTGACTAATGAGAAACACAGTTTCTTCTTTAGTTAAATAGGAATTAAAAAAAACTGAAATGGAGATCATTGCATTATAACGTGGTCATATATTTTCCTGTGAATTTTAGATGCCATATGCTCTTTTATTATAGTACTAATGTGTTTTGAAGGATTATTCACACACAGTAGGACTTGGAATGAATCATAATGAACTCCAAAGGCAGAAATTTTGGGGGCCCATTAAAACAAGAACTATCAGATTTAGAGGAGGGAGGCCACTTATTTGCATAAATGTGTTCACATAAGTTTAAGAACTATATGTTTGGGAAATCAAGCTGTTGATCTAAATATCAGCTGGAACTTTGCCAATGTTATGAAATGGTCATACTAGATACAAACATGGCTTTGTCCTAGCATATGGCAACACCTTTCCCAAAGACAAGTGGTCTCTCCAGTATGAAGAGGTGCAAGAATAACAGTGTTATTAATGAGTATCGTGTGAAACTGTTTGTATCTGTGCTACTGAAAATGTGGCCCTCAGACCAACAATATCAGAATCACATGGAAGCTGGTTAGAAATGTAAATTGCTGGACTCCACAAATAACCTACTGGATCAATTTTTGCAAATGTGACCTAGTATCTGGGTTTTAACAAGTTTTCTAAGTGATTAGTATGCATGATAAATTAAAGAACCACAGGTTAATGTGATTTGGGGTCATCAGTAACTTGAATTTATTTGTAAAATATTGAGAATATTTAAAGTTAACACAACCTCCAAATGATTGGTCATATAGGGATTCATGGTCTATATTTGTAGTTTTTAAACACCCCTCATTAAAGAACTTCCCTCGTATTTCATTTTGTAAAAGTATTCAGATATGTGGGACTAGATCCATCTAGAACTTTTTCCAAATTTAGTTTTAAATAAAGAAATACACGTTTTTAATATGTAGTGGGAGTGGTTCATTTAGGTGAAATGGAATAAAAAATAGTTGAAGTAAAAAATATCGTCAAGACTAAAGGAAATTATTCTTGGTTATAGAGTGAAAGTGCTTTCTAGATTATAAGTGTAGATATGATAGTTGAAGTTATATTTAGAATGAGAATTGAATTAATATTACTCTGACTACCGTGGTGTAGGCTTTTTGTTAAGATATTGTGAAGAATATTTAGACACTAGTAACTGTGCATCATTTAGGTATGTTTTCAAATGAAGTTAGTAACTAAGCTTGGCTTAAAAATGGGAGTTAATTATATTCACATAACAAAAATGTGTTGCCAGGAAAATTGCTGGAATAATATCAGCAATTTGCAATTCTCTTGCTTTGCCTCCACAGTTGCAATACATCAGCAAGTTCGTGTTCAAGGGAAGTAGAAGGGGAGAAAGCACAGCATGAGACCCTTTCGTTTCTTTAATCAGAAAAGCAAATCGTTCTTTAAAACCCTCCAATGGGCCTTGGATTAAGGCTCACTGCCCCATGAAGCCCCCTTGAATGGAAAGGAAACGGGGGTGGGAATGACTTTTACATCAGTCTGTCAACCACGCCTGAATAGCCAGACTAGGGCTGCCACAAACAACATGGACAAAACCTAAATCATTTTTCAGATCAATAATTCTATAATCAATAGATATTTGTTTAGTGGTTAATGTCAATTACCAACACTTTCTTGAAACAAGCTATTTCTTGAAACCCTGTAAATGTGTTTAAAGATGAACATCTGTTTATAGGTTCTTCATCTCTGAGGATTCTAATAATTGGTTGAATACATGTGATAGGAAAAACCTAAGTAGTCATTTTTTTCTCATTTCCTATCTACAACAAGAGAGACTAATATAAAACAGATGTTGGTAGCCTATGCCCACACTTATCTAGGGAGATGTACTGCATGGCTGTCCTCAGTGACCTATTCTGGTATCTCTATGAATATTACCTCAAGGATGCTCATCCAGGACGTCGGACTTTGTCAAGCACAGCCTATCAGCCACAGGGAGCTGAACTCGATGAAATTTCAAGGTCTCTTTTAAGGCCATTATCGGATTTGCCTGCCTGTGTAGTCTCAGGACTTGTTTATATCCACATGAGGTCAATGCTTCCTCCCTCCTATTAATTTTCCTACCATCTGTGCTGCCAGATGTAGTGAGAACAGGGGCAGCACTCCGCCCTGGGGAAGAAAAGGCAACTCCGCCCAATAACTCTGCCCCTGCCTCAGAATTTATTCTTCCCTTTGTTCCAGGAGATCTGCACTCTCATTTACCAAAAGTAAAGGCCTGAGTGTACAACCTAGTTGAAAATAGCTATCCATTTGGTGCAAAGAAGATTCAACTTGAATGGATAATATTGCACATATTTCTTCACTTTTGCTATTCATAAAATATTTTGGAATTTACCTGTCAGCTAGAGATATGCTAGAATATGGCTTTGTATTATTGAGTGATTGACTGAAGATAATTGGGATAAGATTCACTCAGAGAAGGAATTAAAAGGAGCATAAGGTAAGGAAAATCAGGGCCTGAAACTATTTTATGAAAGGGACAGAAAAGACATAAGTTTCCACTTTCATTCCTAGAGCAAGCCTATAAATTATCCCCTAAATGTGAGATGTACCAAAACAGGGAAGTTGTACATTGTCAATGACCTGCATTACTCTGGCTCTTCAATGTTTTTCTTATTCATTTTGTACTCTTGATATTATAGAACTGAGAATAATAGGAGGTACTGGGAAATTATTTCTTGGCTTTGAGTCACCCTTTTGGAGACTGTGTGAGCTAGAAAGGTCTTCCAAGGTCATCCATCTGTCTCATTTCATGTTACAGATGCAGCAACTGAGGCATGCAGAGATGAGGTGATATTCCCCAGCCCTTTTTCATACAGAGCTACCTGTTATAGAGGAAATGGCTCATTCTTATAATAATTAATTGAACATGTTAATATTTTAGTTACCTATCACACATCTATCTACAAATCTTATCAACAAAATTGAGCTTTGTATTTATTGAGTAGAAAAACCACTTCTCTTTATATTATACGAATACTAGCAGCTTCTAGGAATAAGGTTACATTAGGAGCGAACCATACCTAATGGTGTTCACAAAGGTGAGATGTTCAACTGTGCATTTAAGAGTTTTTATGTTACTGAGCTTCTACAATCAAGTGAACAATGCAACTGTACAGTGGTATTTGATAGGAACCCTCAGGGAAAGTACTTCTCTTAGGATGGAAAAAGAAACCACAAATAAAGTAAAGCACACATTGGGTTCATTAGCAGAGAAGTGCTGAGGAGACTTTAGTTTGTTTCTGAGGATTAGAAAGACATTTCACAACCTTTGGTCAGTTCTCTTCAATGTTGGAAGCCTATACTTACTGAGAGCAGGCAATCTCACTCAACTTCAGAAGTAGTTCAACCCTGCTCTGATGAAGAACACAGTGGCAGATATTAACAGGCATTAAGGTAGGGACCAATGTGTCCCTTGGGCTATTCTTTCCTTGGATAGTTATTGCTACACCTGGGAAGGAGATCCAACATGAAGTTTTTTCCTGTTTGCCTTTGATGCTCTTCTTCTTGTCCTCTGAGTTACTTTGCCCTTCTCTCCTCAGGGGTCTGCTAAATCCATGAACAGATACTGAAGGAGTTCCCTGTTGTGAGAAAACACAAGGCCTATAAGATATTTCTTTTTTAGAGATCTGCAAAATATTCTTACAACGGTATAACTAAAGAAAATGTTATCATTGCATTTTTATTCAAGAGTAACCAGTACTAAAACAAGAGGCTATGGACATATCATATCAAAGATGAATATCCAAGCTGTTATTTCCATAATGGCAGCTGTGATAGATTAAGAAGAGTACTGGATTTGGAGACAAGGACACTAGTTTTACATCTCAGCTATGCCACTTAATATATGACCTGGGATTTTATGAGCCTCAGTTTACTAATAAAACAGAATAAAGATAATCTCTTCCCCAGGATGTATTTAATGACAAAAATATAGGGCAGACTGGAAGCACTGACTGGCCCATGTAAGCATTCAAGAAGCATGGATGAAAACCAGCTACATCTAAGTTTACATACTAATTCAGATCTCCTTCAGTATTTGTTTGGGTGTTAAGTTCCTTTTAAAATATGTAACTCAACCTTGACCATATACCTAAAAGTTACATTCAGACCAAGTTATCTATAGAATTTCCAAATCAGGGATGCATTCCATCTACTCACTACCTCTACCTCTTCAAATTGCTTTGGACTAAATCATATTCTAGGGACGCAAATAGTCCAAATTCATCAGCCATATGTAGTCAGTGGAGATTGCCTACTCCCACCCCCCAACCGCCAAAAAGACTTCATCTACAAGGAATGGACCATTTGTTTTCATGTCACTAAATCTCAAGATCATCAATGGGAAAGAATGAAATTCACTGCTTATTATATGAGATTGTCCTGCTTAATTGAGTTATTGACAATCAGGCTTTGTATAATTGTTTTTCTTTTCTTTGTATGATTGTATTTCATTATAAAACACTTTACTTATTAAAGATTGTTCTATTAGATAATTGAGGCTACATATTTTAAAATATCAAATGGGAAGAGCAGGTTGCACAATGATGAGCAGTATGCAATAATTGTTATATAAAATGTGAACATTTTATATTTTAGAGAAAGCTATCTGACAATTGTTTTCAAGATGAGCACTAAATTGAAAATAGTGGTTATTTCTGGAGATAGATGAAAAGGAACAAGATTAGGGGAGAGGGGCTAAAAGGGGGTTTCGACTACACCTACATTTTTTATTTCATTAAAAATACGAAGTGAGAGAGTGGCATGGACATCTATACACTACCAAATGTAAAATAGATGGCTAGTGGGGAGCAGCTGCAGAGCACAGGGAGATCAGCTCAGTGCTTTGTGACCACCTAGAGGGGTGGGATAGGGAGGGTGGGAGGGAGGGAGATGCAAGAGGGAAGAGATATGGGGATATATGTATATGTATAACTGATTCACTTTGTTATAAAGCAGAAACTAACACACCACTGTAAAGCAATTATACTCCAATAAAGATGCTAGAAAAATACGCTCACACAAATATGACTAAATTACAATATTGGATGAACTGGTGAGTAAAACTAAATTCATATACTATTTAAAATGTTTTTTCTAGTTTTTGGAATATTGAATCTCAACAACTTGTTAACATAACCAACCATAAGTTTAACAGAGGTCCTGAAAAAACAAGCTAGAAGACATTTTAATTTTTTTTGCAATCCTGAATAAAATGAGTCTCTTTAGGCAACTAAACTAGTATGAGTGCATTTATTCAATTACAGATTTCACTGAACTTGGAGAAGTTTCAAGGGTCAAGGTTTCACAAGTTTGAAACAGCTTCAGAACAGGTTTTCATTGTTCATTTTAACAGTGACATGCACATCTTGACGTAGAACTTCCTGGATTGACATTATTCAACATGGCACCAACCCCTAGTTAAGAGACTTGGTTCTCAAAATAATATCAAGCCTTCCACTGCGCCTGCGAACACACCTGCACATGAGGTTCCCAGAGTTTCATATTGTTATTTCAGCCGGCTGCCTTCCCTCAAGTTTCCCATAAATCCTAATAACACTGCTGCATTGCTTCATGACATCTGGTTCTTGGTGGAAGGTTATGGCATAAAGAGGAGACTCACTACACAAGGGTCACTCATTTGTGCATTTTCAATGTGAATAGAACCTGGATGTAACTCCAGCGTCCCTATGCCCTCAATATGAAAAATAAAAACAATATATGTGATAAAACAATCAAGAATAATAATTTTAATTAATTTCAATTGAATGAGCATTTATTAAGGGTGACATTTTTCTAGATCCAGTGAGAAACATGAAGATGTTTAGACATAATACACAGGCTTCAAGAACTTGATGTTTTAAAAGGGACACAGGGAACATATAAATAGTAATATGAAACAGACTATTCTTGGGACATGAAGTTTCATACAAATGTGTACGTACAAGAAAATTAGGAAGGCATCCTGGGAATGATAAATTTCAATCTGGGCATTGATGGATGAATAAAAAGTTCACTTGGACATACTTAATTCTCTTTGTTATCAAAGTAATATGCATTCATTTTAGGGACTGGGGAACCATTCAGAGAAGCACAGTGGAGGGGCTTTCTTATTGTGTATGATGTGCTCGTGTATTTCAGTGCATGAACAATCCTCATGTCCCTTCCCAAGAGGGGTCCCATTGGCAAAAACACTTCCTGGTTCCCACAGGAATAAATGCAGCTAATGGAACTGGGAAGCCTCTCACAACCCCAGGGAAAAGTTTATGCTATGGCGTGTCATTTTTCCTCCAAAGTAGAAAACAGATTCCAGTCTTCTTCTTTTACTATGGGAACACTTGGAAAAGCTATCGGAAAGCAAAATACCTAACTCGGAGATATCATGGGTTCGTTCCAGAACTGCCACAATAAAGCATATATCACAATAAAGTAAGTCACATGAATTTTTTGGCTTTCCAATGCATATAAAACTTTTGCTTACACTATAATATACAGTGGTCTATTAAATGTGCAATAGCATTGTGTCTATAAAAACAATGTATGTACACTAACTAAAAATACTTTATTGATAACAAATGCTAACCATCATTTAAGCCTTTAGTGAGTCATAATCTTTTTGCTTGAGGAGCCTTTGAAATATTGTGAGAATGACCAAAATGTGACACCGAGACACAAAATGAGCAAATGCTGTTGAGAAAATGGTGCTGATAGACTTGTTCTCAGCAGAGTTGTCGCAACTTTCAATCTGTAAAAAAATCACAATATCTGCAAAGCACAATAAAGCGAAATGCAATAAAAAGAGGTCTTAATGTAAAAACTGCATTAAGAGGAACAAACATTGAGTGTTCAGATCCTGGTGGGTGACCTGAACTGGCTCAAAATTGCGAGGCAGCTGACGGCTGCGGTGGAGTGAGAGGTTTTGTGGTTTGCAGAAACTGTTTTGGAAACACGCCCAGGTTAAAAAGTATGACCACTTTACCTGACATGTTCTGTTTCTCTTGGTGATAGATCTTAGAGCTTTTTCATAGAAAAGTTTTGTTATGAAAAAAGTTCAACCCAAATATTCTCTTTTCGGTGTGACTGTTCTTTACTAGGCCTTTGCACGCATATGGTTCTCCTGGATTTTCGCATTTTTTCAGTGGTGACCATGCCTGAGGCTCTTCCCCATGTCAATTGCAGAGTTAGGAAACATGATTACAGGAAGGTTTCCCCCTTCAGAGGGCTTGAAGTCTAGCCTGACCTCCCTGTCTAGCCCTGGTCTGGAATCACTGGATCTTCTGTTGCATGCCTCTCTGATACCTGAGTCACCTTTGAGTGGGTTTTTAATCCACCATGGCACTAGGTTGAGCCTACTCCTAAAATCATGAAAGAAAAGAATTCAAGAGACACGTTAGAATTCAGGCTTTTGAGGGTTGGGTTGCTCAGCTCAGCCTGCTGTCACCTGCATATCTGATGCCCAGGGCCATCTCTGAGTCCCCAAAGCAAGCCTCCACCTCCTCTTAAAATCTGCATCAGAACTTCAGATTTTGTGAATTAGTATTTTCAACTATTTCCCTAGCAGGTAATACTTCATTTTGCACATCTCCTCTGACCAGGTTGTCATAAGAGCCTTTCACTCCGCTGCAGTCAAAACCAAACATTAAATGTTCTTAGTCACTTTTCGAACGGTATTTCAATAAGGAAATTAAAAAGTTATGCTTCTATACCTAGGTAATTTTTCTATAACACACACACATATATTCCTTAAATATTAGGTACAAATTTAATTCCTATATAATGATTTATAGTTGAAAACAGAAAGGAAAATACTGCTCAGAGATTTCCCATGTTGCCAGGTTTCATTCATTGTAAAATAAATCTAAGTCTCTACATTTATCATTATTATAATTATTATGGTTATTAAATCTGAATTTCATAGATGTCTTCATGTGAGGGATCCAAATACATACAAGTCCTGTCTTTCTAATGTATTTTAATCCTGAGACTTCTCAGAAGACCTGAAACCATTCTTGCATTTGTTATGAACTATGGATTAAGTTGATTGAATATCTAGCTTGTGAGAAAAGGAAAGGAGAGGCCTCTCTTCATTACGAATAAAAGAGCACAATTTACCATTTATCTTTAAAGATAGGGTGTTAGAAATAGTATCCATAATGGTTTTATTATTTATCGTCCTGTGCACACACACAAAAAAGAAGAAGGCGGTGTGAATTTCCTCTAAACCGCACTGTTGAGAAAATATGAGAGTCACAAGTAACTTATTACTGTAGGTGACTTTGTCAATACTCATATTATTCATTCTAAACTTTTTGCTCTGCTCTATGTTGAAGCACAAAATCATGCTTTACATGTCACGAGTGTGATATCTATTCATGGGCCAGCCAGTGATTCAATATTTTCCACATTACCCTGGCATCTGATAGAACGTTGACGTTATAATTGCATTAATACAATTGTCAGAACAGTAAAGAGGATGATGTACACACACAAAACAATTGTTGCCTTATATTTACGTATTACATTTGCATACTGGAAGCATGCATATAAAGTATCTATGCATATATTATATAAATATATACACACGTATTTTTGAACTTTTTTTTTTTTACCATTTATCAATTTTCAGTTAGTACAGTCATCTGTGCAATTATTTGCATTTTGACAGATCATGAGAGTGAGCATGAAGACTTTTGGCTTCTAGAGTAGACTGGCCTATAATGTCTCCTGAATGCAGAAAGTAAGCAGAGGACCGTCAATTCGAAAGATTCCCTTATCTGCCAACAGCAGAGTGATCTCTGTCTGTAGGGAGTTCAAGGGTATCAATAGGAAGAAATTGTCTGAGAGGAAAGCTTTAAGAAGGAAGA
Source organism: Platanista minor (assembly GCA_004363435.1). Classification (NCBI taxonomy): domain Eukaryota; kingdom Metazoa; phylum Chordata; class Mammalia; order Artiodactyla; family Platanistidae; genus Platanista; species Platanista minor. The sequence continues at coordinate 1,162 of RJWK010037843.1, read as the reverse complement.
AGAGGCTGCACACTTAAGGCTGTCCTCTACCCAAAGACAAAAGTTTCTTTGGAGAGTACACAGCAATACTAACAGTATTCTAAATTTAGAGGAAATATAAGAACATATTAAATGTATATTAATATTATATGTTATTTAAGGAATATTTATGTATATGCAAAGCAAATTCCCACAATGTTTTCTATGTTTCTGTAACATTAGAATAGGAGCCTTTACTGGCCTTAGCTCAGTGTCAAGACTCTCAGCATCCCAGCTGAAACCTAATTATATTTTCTCTCAGAAATCGTTTTTGCTTAAGCCTAGAGATGGACTAATGTGCATTTGAAGGTAGTATAGATTGTTTTGATTTTGTTTGCATATACATTTCTGGAAACATATGCAATATTTCAAGGAAATTTAAGGTGAAAATTAACTTAAATATAAAAGTTCTAGTAGAATATTTAAAAAGATGAAAAATTCCTCATTTATCTTTGGGCCAACTGCTTCTGAAAATACACATACACGTAACACTGAGTAAAACCTCTTAGAAAAAATATATTTTACTCATTGCTCTGTAAGAAATCTCATTCCCTGGGGCTTATAATCTATGAAGTTACTCTGAGGCAATAGCAATGTATATAGCATTCCCCAACATTTAAGTCTTTAGAGTTGTTTTAAAGTGAAACCCCTAAAATAGTGATTACAGTTTTAGTCAACTAGTATAGATCTACAAACTCACACAAATTTTATGGTTTACAAGTAAGATTTCAATGACTTCATTCAACAGGAACATATTGTTAGTTATTATTTTACAACTCTTTTTCACTAAGCATGGGAGTTTGATCTATTTTAGCTAAAATAGCATCCATTTTATATGTAAAATTATTTTTAAAATGCCTAATTTCATGATTTCTTCTCCCTAAATTAGCTATTATAAAGAAGAAAATGGCACACTCTATATTTTTTTTTAACATCTTTATTGAAGTATAATTGCTTTACAACGGTGTCAGTCTCTGCTTTATAACAAAGTGAATCAATTATACATACACATATGTTCCCACATCTCCTCCCTCCTGCGTCTCCCTCCTTCCCACCCTCCCCATCCCACCCATCCAGGTGATCACAAAGCACTGAGCTGATCTCCCTGTGCTATGCGGCTGCTTCCCACTAGCTATCTATTTTA
>RJWK010037842.1:0-21080 GCA_004363435.1 Platanista minor | reverse complement strand
ATGCTTCAGTCTCCCCATCTGCACAGGGCCCCCGTGACCAGGGCTCCGCGCAGAGCACGTGAACCACACGGGTCAAGGCCAGGACGGTGGTGTCCCCCAGTGGGTGTCTCACTGCGTGCCACTGCTGTCACTCTGGCGGCCCCCAGCTCGCAGTGACCCCACGCCCACGGTAGGGGTGGTTTCCAGGCGCCAGCATCCCTCCTACAGAAGGCCAACTCTGCCCGCCTGACACGCGTACCCGGCCCCCCAGCCCTCAGCGGCACAGACATGCGCACACTGCCCAGAAGCCAGGGTGGGGCAAAGGGAAAGCGGGGTGCAGCTGCCCCAGGGCCGCACCACCGGGGGCAAACTCAGCTTGTGGGAAGGGGAGGCTGTAGGCCGCGGGGGCCCACGACGCTCTGCCCCAGGCGCAGCACAGCCTCCAGGCGCCCGGGAGAGGGTGGCAGTGGGGAGACGAACGTCCGCCACCTTTCCTGTCGTCAGCCCCCCGCCGGCCTTCACAGTGTGGGTGGGACACACAGGGAAACCAAGGCCCAGGGGCCACAAGCGCTGTGCACGCAAGCTCCAGCCATGGGAGCAGGGGAGTGGGCCAGCGTGCCGGAGCGCAGGAGGTGGCCCTGGCCCCCTGCATGGGGCTCAAGACCCTCACCTGAGCTCAGGGGCAGGCGAGGGTAACGAGCTGACTGTCCATCAGGACTGCGGCTGCCTCCACGCTGGGTGTCAGTCACCTCTGAGTGTGCACCCTATGATCCTACTGCCCGCGATGGACACGTGGTGACGCGGGGGACGCAGCTGAGCCCTCCCAGCCTGGTGCAGCCTCAGGCTCTGCAGTCTGGCGTCGATCCCCACGGTGCTCAGAAGGGACGGCCCTTCCCTAGAGATGGGACAGCCGGCCCGGGCCACAACGTTGCTCCCGCAGCACAGGAAAAGGCTGCCCCCTCGATGTCGCACAGGACCACCCTCTGCCTCTTCCCATCTGCGGACTGGGACTGTGGTGGGCAGATCCTGGGCGAGGACTTGTCCCCTCGCCCAGCCTCAGTTTCCCCATCTGAAGACTAGAAGGAAGCCTGGAGGAGGTGCTCTGGCCTGAAGGCTCAGCCGCTCTCCAAGCTGAAGGCTTCTCTGGCTGCTGGCTCTCCTCACAGAGCCCAATCATCTCTGTGGCCTCAGCCCTGCTTCCCCGTCAGAGGGCTGGGCTGGACATGTGGCCCCCCCAGGCAAACCAACAGCATGGGCTTCCGTCCATGGGCCGCGGGGACTACACCCCAGCTCCCTGAGCACCCAGAGCCGGCACAGACCACGTGCTCTCCACCCCCGTGGGCCGCTGAACCCGGCCCGCAGACAGACCGCCACCACTGAGGCTCCTGATGTAGCCGGGGGTAGGGGGCATCTCGGCACCCTTCACCGACTCCCCGACCCCCCACGGGGCCAGGTCCAGACCGGAACCCACTGCTCAGCGGGCGTGAGGCTCGCCTCCCAAGCTGGAAGAGCGCCATTATTTTCAGGGGAAATGCACAGCAAGCCCCTGGGCAGCCCCCGCGTGGTGTGCAGCAGGGGCAGGGCTCCCCAGGCACGACTCCACGTGCAGCAGCTCACGTGCAGCCTCGGGGTGTGCCCTGTGCTCATAAAAGTGACACGTGCGGGTCAGCACGTAGGAAACAGAATTAGAGGAGGGCAGCCACCTGCGACCACAGCTACAACGTGGGGTCTTTTCCTCTCCATCTCTACTCCCGGGTACACACCTCCCAGACGTGTGTACAGATGTGGCAAATAACCTTTTCCTGCTGCAAAAAAGCAGACAGACACAAGACTGAAAATGTGGTTACAGCTGCACAACGTGCTCTGGAAAGGCCAGGGGCTGGCGAGAGTGCTCACCGAAGGAGGCTGAGTTTGGAGCTGACTTTTTTCAGAATACACCTTGTCATAAAGCTTGACTTTTGAAGCACGTGAGAGTGTCTTGCTGTTCGAAAAGAAAATTAACGAAGAATCATATGGATGCCCAACCAGAACAGTGATTCTAGCGGCTAATGCTTTCTCTCCAGACCTGCAGAGACGGAGCTGAGGGCAAGGGCTGGCGGCCCTGAGGGAAAGCCCCGGGAGGCGCACAGTAGGTCTGTTGGGCACGTCCTGACTGCCTGCGAGGCAACCTCCCGGGAGACCTCGGGGCCCGCACAACCTGCCCTGCGGTTGGAGGGCAGATTTGCCACAGGGAAGAAAGGTTGAGAGGACCTGGGGAGAGAACCACAGTGCTGCTCTGGCCTGCCCCCAAGGGCCTTCCCATCACCTCTGGTCAACACACCGGGAGGTGGAGACATCACAGGAATCAGAGGGACAGCAAGGGCTGTCCATCAGTCTGTCCCAAATGTCCCTGCTCAGTGAGAACAGAAGAAAGAGCCCCTGTCCTGCCCAAACCACAAGACCACTGTCCCACTGCTACCTGTTCACTGCCCCCACTTGGATAGATGGAGACTCAGAAAGCCGATGGGGACCAGGGCTCAGGTGTGTGACCCCCTGCCCAGACTGTGGCCTCTGCACACCCTCAGCTCAGAGGCTGGACTCCAGCCGCCCGACCCAGGATTCCAGGAGACAACTCTATCCCCAGGACTGTGGACACATCCTGAGCCAGGCCAAATCAGGTGCTGCCCTCAGCCGACAACATCACTGCTGCGTTGGGGAGCTCCTGCTGTGTCCACAGCACCTAACAGAGGTGGCCAGTGATCCTCTCAGCTGCCCAGAGGCAGGGATCGGTCTCATCCTCCCCCAGGGGCAGACTCAGGTACACAGGGTCAGGGTGAGGGTGCCTGGGACCTGCCCGGGACGCAGGGGGCGGGAAGGCCTTACCAGGGCAGAGAGGTGGAGGGGCCTGTCGGGATGTGACGGGAGTGGGGGTGGGGTGGGGGCGGTGGGCCTGCATCCTCCAGACAAAGGTAAGGAGGACTTGAGGGACACTGGCACCGCGCACAGGTCCCACCTCCTGAGCAGGGCCACACCTAACATTAGGTTATGCTCCAGGGGTGGGAGCCTGTGTCCGCATGGAGGCCAAGCCGGACTCCCAAGGGCTTGGCAGAGCTCTGAGACCAGGCAGGCTGAGGCCTCAATGCTCACGGTGCCGGGCCTCAGTGTCCCCATCTGTGCCGTGGGGACAAGCAGGCCTGAGAACAGCACCTGGTAGAGCGCACTCACTTGCTGAGCGCTAGCTGTCACCATCAGCCTCATCATCAACTACCTGAACTCTGGGGGAAAACCACTACACCCTAGCAAGAAACGAGGCCGAACAAGCGGGGCTGATCTAGAAGTTATGACTCGTCCAGAAGCCCCGTACTTTCCAAGGCAGGCAGACTCCTCCCCGGCTCAGAAGGGCAGAGAAAGGTGCGTGGAGTGGCCCTGGGGCGATGCGGCTGTGTGAATGCCAAGCAGAAAGCAAGCTCAGTCTCACTATGACCCGGCTGGGGTTGGTCTGAGCCTGCAGAAGTCCCCTAAAGCCGAGGCTGCACTTTCTGGCATCTGATGCAGAAGGGGTGCAGCCAGAGCCAGTGCAGGCAGCGTGTGGACCCAACAGGTGCACTGAGTGACCCTGGGCGCAGCTTTCCTGAACCTCAGTTTCTCCTCTCACTGGTTCATTCCACAAACAGGTACGGGGCACTAGGACCCCGCAGGGGACACACACACACACACACACACACACACACACACACACACACACGAGACATCGTGCCTGCTCTTTCAGCTACAAGTTCTGGCGGGGAGAGCGTCACAACACAGCAGACAGCTTCGGAAAGAGTGGTAACTGACAGCAAAGAAAGTTTGTGAAATAAAACGGGGAGATGGACAGCTGGGGGGAAAGGCATGCTGCTTCAGGCCATGCCCGGACAGGGCCTCTCAGAGTGACATTTGCGCCTGAGACACGAAGGCGCCAAACAACCCAGGCAGAGGGAACAGCAAGTACGGAGGCCCTGGGGCAACACCTGAAAGGGGCCGAGATGCTGGTGTGGGAGGACGTCAGGTGGCAGAGGCCAGCTGATGGGACGCAGGGCCTTGGAGGCCACAGTAGGGGTTGTGTCTTTTCCCCACGGGGCAGAGCGGTTACACTTCTGGAAGGTGGGTGGTGTATCCCCTCTCAGAGACCGCAGGGGAGGACCTGGCTTGTACAAAGGCAGAAAACTCAGCCCTGGGACCTCCCCTGCCCAGTACGGAGCCAAGGCACGTGCCACCGCACCCCACCGAAGCGCGTTCGCTGAGGCCCCCTAGGCCCAGGAGCCATCTCAGGCCCCCCAGATGTGCACAACAGACGATCCTGGGGCTGTGTGTTCACACAGGCTCTGACACAGGTGCCCCACCTCTGTGCATCCATGTGCCCAGACAAGAAGGGGCAAATCTGTCCCTGGGCCGCCTCTCCCTGGCTGCCAGCACCTGACCCTGAGGCTCTCTACGGACCCGGGGCACCCCTGGGAGGGGGCTCACTGCAGAGACCTGCACTGTGGGGACTTCCCTTCCCCCAAAGCTCAGCCTCTGCGACCGGTGAGTCCTAGGCCACTGGCCCCCCAACCCCCAGGAAAAGGGGAGCTGTTAACTGAGCGGTCCCTGGGGCCCCAAACCCAGCGGGTGCCGGTCCCCCAAAATAAGTGCTGCCTGGGGCCCCTGGAGGATGGAGGGGCTGGCCAGTTGGCTGGGGCTCACGGGACTCGCAGCCAGGCGGCATTCCTACCCAGGCCAGTTCTAGGAGCCAGCAGCTCCCAACCAGTCCACTTGCCAACTCTGACAGCATCCATTTCCTTCTCCACTCACTTGGTTCCAGGCGAGAAGGGAAGCATTTGCTCAACAAATAGTGTCCATGATAACCAGACAAACAATATTTTTTTGCCATCCTATTAACCACGCAGCAAACAGCGGTCGCAGAGAGGGAGATAAAATATGACCCTCCCTCTCCCCGTCTAAACAGAAACCTCAAGGAGGAGGAGAGGAACAGGAGGAATTCCCCATGTATCCACTGTATCACGGCCTCCACCAAGTCCAGCAGTGTCCACCTCCCTAGCACATCCTGAACCGAATTAAGTGAGATTTTGGCAACAGCAACACAACTGAAAAAAGACCGGCTGAGTAGCTAGACAGCCCCCAGTTCGGACAGTGTAATTTAGAGATTTTTCTCCCCAGCACCTCAAGACACAAACACACCTGCACCCAACGCAGGTTGCCGGGTCCTCCAGGAGCAACCCGCCGGGCGCGCGGGGCCCACGCAGCCCGGGGAGCCCTAAGGGGTGGGTGTGCCCATGCCCCAGGGGCTTCCCGCTCGCGGGGGCCCACCTACCTCCAAGGCCTCCAGCGTGCTGAAGCTGGCGATGGCGAAGCCATCGATGACCTCTTCCTCCTGCGAGCTGGACTCGCGCCGGCGGCGGCGCGGGGGGCGCGCGGCGGCGGCGCGGGGCGGGGGCGCGCGGGGCAGGCCCGTGTTCTCCTTGCCGGGCCCGGGCTCGGGCTCGTCCCCCGACGACGCGCTCTGGTCGCGGGCGTCGCGGGCCGCCTCCCGGCGCCGGCCGCGGTCCCGCTGCGCGCGCGAGCGCCGGCTCTGGCGGACCTTGGCCTCCATGGCGCGCGGTGACCTTGCGACCGCGCCGTCGGGCTCCCGCTCCGCTGCCGCTGCGCTACGCGGCACCGCCGGGCTCGGTGCGGACCGCGCCGACTCCGGCCGTGGGCGGCGGCGGGCGGCGGGCCGGGCCAGACATGCCGCGCGGGTGGCCTCAGCCCCGGGCCCGGCGCGGCCTGGGCGCCTCGGCGCGGGAGGCCGCGCGCATTGGCGGGGCGGCCGGCGCTCAGCGGCCTTCGGCCGCGGCCCCGGGGGCACGCCCCATGCGCGACTGACGGCGGGCGGCTGGCGGCGGGCGAAGGCTGGGCGGAGGCCCGGTGGGCGGGCGGGGCGCGGACCGGGGCTGAGGCGCCTGGGCTCGTGAGGCGGCGGTGGCAGCGGCGCCCCGAGCGGATAACAACTGACGTACTTCCGCCAGGCAGCCGGCGCCAGAGGAAGTGGGCGCTTCAGCAGGGCCGACGCGAGCCCCGCCCCGCCCTGGCCCCGCCCCTCCTGGCCCCGCCCAGGCCGCCTTCTGCCCCTCGGCCTTGCCCCCACCGCCCCGCCCAAGCCGCGCTCCGCCCCGCCCTCACCCCGCCCATTCGGGGGAAGGAGCTGGGAGGCCGCCCCCCACTTCCCGCCCCTCCGCTCGCACCTGGGCAGGCGTCCCTGAAAGTGGGAGGTGTGGGGAGCTGGAGCGCTGCCCGCTGTTTCAGTTGCGGGTTGGGGGGGGCGTCTTTGCGCCTCCCCAGGCGCAGCCTCGTTCCGAAGAATCTTTAAATGGGAGCGCATGAGCAGAAAAGTGGGGGCCTCTCCACGCTCACCGTCACCCCCCTCCGCCCCCGCCCCCGCCCCCGCAGGGTGAGCATGGATGCGGCGTCCTCGTCCCAGCCGTGATGCGAGGGCCAAGGGTGGGGCGTCCTCGCCACCGCTGCTGATACAGGGGAGGGTAAGGGTCTTACTCCGCTTGTGGAGGGGCACAGACCACCTCCGCCCCGAGTGGGGGCGTGTGAAAGTCGGGTGAGAGTTTCTCGGCCCCTCACTACCCTGCAGCCCAGTCCAGGGCTTCTTCACGTGTCTCCTGCCCCTGTTCCCCCAGGGTCTTCCTGCAGGCTGGTCTTGCCCCTCCACGGCTTCCCCGTGCTCTCCACCGGCCCCTGCCCAGGCACCCCAACCTCTGCGTTCTAGTCTGGGAAGGGGGAGTTCTACGCGACGTGCAGCCCCTCTCCCTTGTCCTGGGTCAAGTTCCCCACCTCACCCCTCTGGGTGGGAGGCCCCGGGCGTGCCTGGTTGGCACAGAGACAGCAATTTGTGGTGCAGGGGCTGCTCCCCGTCCAGGGCTGCATCATGGCAGGAACGGATGAGAAAGGGCAGCCTGAGAGTTGAAAGCTAGGTATAGGAGGACCTTCCTCTTTCACCCATGGAGGCTGTGGTGAGGACCGACGGCAGGTGGGGAGGGGCCAGCTGTCTTTGTCAAATCTTAAGGTCATCAATTCATTTAACACATATTTACCAAATGCCCTACAATCCCAGCAGTAGTCGATGAGACAGATGGCTCTTCTAGAAGTGCGAGAGAACATGAACACAGAGCCAAATAACGTAATGTGGAAGGGTAACTTGAAGAAAACTGAACAGGGAAGTGTCATAGGAAGTGGGCATGGGGTGGTCCCGGAAGGCCTCTGAGGAGTGGCAATTTGAGCTGAGACCCACCAGATGAGAAGGGGCCAGCCAGCAGCCAGCCCAGGGCCCCAGCGTGCGCAGGGCAGGGAGCTGTGTGGTCTGGGTTGTCACAGGCTGTTAGCAGGGTTGTCCCTGGGGGCGGCTGGGAAGGCTGCTCTACAAACTTCTGGATACAGGGGGTGGGGAGCTCAGGCCTCCAGACCAACCTCCAGTCCTCCCAGGCCCATCCTGCCAGGCTCCCTCTGCTCTGGGCCCTCCCCCCAGCCTCTCCTAGCCTCTCTGGGGTGGGGGCAGGGTCCCCCTCCCCCTCTTCCCATTCCAGATTTTGTTATAACTCTGACTTCCCCCAGCAGCATCCCTTTTGATTTTTAAGAGCCTTGTTAGGAAGACAGAAAACTTTCTTTGCATTCGTCCTCCCCTAATTCCCCTCTGAGGACAGGAGGCCAGAAAATCTGTGTTGGGGGGTGGTCCTAGGGTAAATACTTTAGGGTTTCATTTGGATCTAGGCCCTTGGGCCTGCCCGCCCATCCCCAGAGGGGCCTCCAGTCCCCATAGCTGCTCCGGAGGCCTCAGAGACCTGCAGCCTGGGCTGCTGAACTGAACTTGGGGACTGTCGGGGCTTCCTATGGGCCCTTCGTTGTCACCCCTTCGCCACCCTCCTAGAGCAATGCTTGGGAAGGTTCTACTGTTGAAATTTTCAAGTGTAGAAATGACTGTGTCTGCTCATCTGTTCTTGAAGACACTTGGGTGTGCATTCAGGGTGAAGGGTGGGGTCTCTGTAGACCCCCTGTGGGAACTCCTCTCTGAGTTTCTTAGCTCTCCTGGGGAGCAACTCCCCTCCCCACCAGGTGTCTCCTTCCCTCGGTTCATTTCCGGGTGGCTGGCCAGTGTCTTAGGGACCAGCTGCCGCCATCTCCTCAGGATTCTGGGCCCAGGGAACCTCCCCTCTGGAGAGGGGCAGGGTGGGGCGATCTGAGGCCAAGGCCTGCTTGCCTGCCTTGTGCTCATTTTTCCCCCAGCTATGCACATCGTAACAGAGTGACTGGGTACCCTTCCCAGGGCTCTAAACCTGCTCCCCAGGGTTTGCAGGAGCCCTGCAGAGCTGAGCGCCTGACGCCTCCACTCCCTGCTGGTGTAATGAGTGGCAGGGCCCCGGGGCCTCTCGTTTTGACCTGTTCACTTGCACACACATTTGCCCTCTTCTTCCTGGAGAGACGTGGGCGGGGTGGGCGGGGGGGCTTTGGAGTGCGGACACCAACAGTGGCTAAGGGATAGCTTCTAGAGCATGCTAGTAATGGGAACTTTCTAGATCTATGCTGTCCAGTCCAGTGGCCACCAGCCATACAAGGCTCTTGAGCCCTTGAGATGTGGCTCATGCAACTAAAGCACTGAATTGTACGTTTTATTTATTAACTTTAATCTGAAATGAAATAGCCCCTTGTGGCTGGTGGCTACTCTACTGGGCAGGGCAGATCTAGGACCTGGGCTCCAACCTCAGCTTCTGTCATCGGACTGTGGGCAGATGGTCTAACTTCTCTGTGTCAGCTGTCCCTTCCATAAACCCTGGGTGGGGGCGTGATGACGATGCTCCCTGTGGTGGGTGGTCTGAACTTCACCTAGAGTGACACAGGGGCAGGAGGCTTGTTAACATACCAGAGGCTCATCCGGTCCTGGAGATTTGCCTTTCCAACAAGCTGGGCTGAGGGTCTGGGGACCACAGGTTGTGCGCCCCTCTTGTTCACGTGAGAAAGGGCTCCTTTGCCCCTTGCTCCGCCTCCCCCGAGAGATGTGCCCCTCAGGACGTGGCTCTTGATGACCTTGATTTCTTTCCTCTTCTCTGCCTCCCCACGAGCTCCCTCCAGGCCCCTGGGGCTCAGCTTTCTGGTCTGCAGCCAGGCCAGGTCTCTCCTGCCTCATCCCATCCCTGAGGACTCATCCCTCCCAGTCCAACAGGGGAAAGGGGACCCTCCCCAAGGGCAGGATGCTGCCAGAGAGAAGCCCCCCATCCCCCCACCCCCCAGCCTGCTGGCCCATTGCTGTGAGGCCAGAAGCCCAGCCTTCCCCTGGTCCCATCCCCGGGGCCAGGCCTTCTCCTGGTCACCACACACAGCAGAGCGCCCTCCCCAGCAGAGCTCTGAGCGGCATCGCTTCCAGGGTGGCCTGTCAGCCCCATCAGTCTCCGTTGTTTGGCTTTGCGTTAGAGTCACTGCTTTTCTGTCAGGCTCTGAGCAAAGTTAATTGGTGTGGAATTGTATTCAGAATTCAGTTTGCCCTCACAGAGCCGCTTCAGGCCCTATCAATCATCGGTGTCAGCTGCTCCTTTGGGGTTCAAACATACTTTTTGCTTGTAGGGTGACGGCCAGAAAATGAGTTCCTGCTAACAGGCCAGCCGCTGCTACGCCGTCTGTGAACAGCTGTTTGCTCCAGCACGGTGAGAGATGATGTTGGTTTCCACCTTCCCAGTATCCATTCCACCTCCTTCTGACAAGAGCGCCTCAATGTACTTGGACACTTAGCCTACTTCCATGGATGCAGTCTGGGAGGGGTGGACAGCTCACTGCATGCTCCCCCCTCTCCTAGCCCAGGAATGGGCAGGTGTCCTAGTTCCTGCCATATTAATGCTGTGTGACAAACAGCCCCTGGAATCTCTGTGACTTGGAACATAACTCTTTCTTTCTTGCCGGTGGGGCTGCAGTTTCCTGGGGGGGGGCGGGGCTCAGCTTCAGACTGTGGGTCAAGTTCAGGTCTGTTTCAAGGGTCTCTCTCTGGGACCCAGGCTGCAGGAGGTGAGCTACCTGAGGCATTTTCTTTGCAAAACTCATGGGGCCAAGCCACACTGCACAGGCACTTTGAAAGTCTATGTTTAAGCCTCATCATGTCTGCTCACATCCCATCCAAAGCAAGTCTCTCTGCCAAGACTGCCACCCATGGGGCAGGAAGTTGAGGCCTGCCGCTCCAGTGTGGGGAGGGGAGGGTGGCACTGTATTTTCATGGCCGGGGGTGGGTGTGTGTGTGGCCCTGCTACAGGAAGGAAGTAGAGATTTGGGGACCACATTCCCATTTGTCACAACAGGGGCCCAGGCTACGCCAATCCAATGGCCTCTGCCTTTTTTTTTTTGGCCACGCTGCAAGGCTTGTGGGATCCTAGTTCCCCCACCAGGGATAGAACCTGTGCCCCTTGCACTGGAAGCGCAGAGTCCTAGCCACTGGGCCGCCAGGGGAGTCCCTAGAATCTGTTTTGAGCAGGGTATCCAGGGGATTGGAATTTGGGGGTGCTCATCCCAAGTGTGCCTCCGCTCCTCAGGACCTGCTCTGTGCCTGGGCTCTGAGCCCACTGCTGCTCGGGGGCTGCCCAGCTGTCCTGACCCCCTACTGCCCCGCCCTGTCCACAACCTCCCTCTTTATCAGCCCTAACTCAGATGTCACTCCTCCCCGAAGTGCAGTTGGGCGCTTCGTGCTGGGTTGACCCAGCTGAGTGGGAACATTTCTCAGAGTTCCCCTCGCCGAGTGGCCAGTCAGGGCTGCCCACGTGAGAAGTCTGTGCGCTCTGGCAGGCAGAACTGAGAGCGAGAGCTGTCAGTTCACCTCCGGGGGCCCTGCAAGGCGCCCGGCCTGCCAGCGTCACCCACGGAGTCAGAATCCACCATCCCCTGTCCCCGAGAGGCTCAGGCAGCTCTGGGCTACAGCCCCAGGGGCTTCCTGCATCTCCTGCCCCTCGTGGAGCCCCGCGGAAGGGTTTGGCTCCCTGGGACGGCTGTGAGAGGTCCCTCTGGAGCTCGGGTTTGTCCAGGCTCTATCTTGACAGCTGCTGCCCGGCCTCCTGGCCATGCTAGAGACACACAGGCAACACCCTGTAGCGCTGTCCCCACCACCCATATCTGCCCATCGCGGAAGGCCAGGCTTTGGTGCCCAGTCCCACAGGCAGTGCACCTCCCTGGGCCCGAGGCCTCTCCAGGCACAGGCTCCCTCCTGCCATCTTGGTACCCTCTCCTTTGTGGGTGTGTCAGCCCCAGAAGAGCAGCTGTGGGCCTGACTCCGTGCCAGCACACACTGGGGGCCCTGAGTATCCTATGTCTGGGGCACCCCAGGAATCCCGGCTTCCTGATTCTCCTTGGAGGGTGTCTTCCAGCAGGTCCAGCCTTGGAGAAGTGGAAGGCTCATGCAAGAAAGCGTTGTTTGGGGGCTTCTCTGGTGGCGCAGTGGTTAAGGATCCGCCTGCCAATGCAGGGAGCACGGGTTCAAGCCCTGGCCCGGGAAGATCCCACATGCCGCAGAGCAACTAAGCCCATGCGCCACAACTACTGAGCCTGCGCTCTGGAGCCCGCGAGCCGCAACTACTGAGCCCGCGTGCCACAACTACTGAAGCCTGTGCACCTAGAGCCCGTGCTCCACAACAAGACAAGCCACTGCAATGAGAAGCACGCGCACCGCAATGAAGAGTAGCCCCCGCTCGCCGCAGCTAGAGAAGAGCCTGCGTGCAGCAATGAAGACCCAACGCAGCTCAAAATAAATAAATAAATAAATTTATAAAAAAAGAAAGAAAGGGGTGTTTGCAAAGCAGGGAGGTCCCTGTCTGCACTGTCCCTGTGTCCCCAATATAGCCCTGAGCGGTATGCACAGCAGGTTGGGGGTGGCAGCCTGTGGGAGGGAGGACAGGGCCGCAGGGTCCCCTGGGGCTTTTCCACTTGAAGTGGACAGAAACCCAAACCCAGCCTGGCTTCCTCTGCTGTGGAGCTTCAGATGTGCACCTGGGCCTCAGGTCGGGCTGGACTCAGACTGGCTTCACCTGGGGAGGTGAGGGTTGCAGCAGTCTCATCCTGCTAAGTTCAGGTCAACAGTAAAGAGGCAGTCTTTTCAGAGCCTTCAGAGGGAGCACAGTCCCACTGGCACCTTGATCTAAGACCTCTGGCCCCCATAACTCGGAGAGAGTGAGTTTCTGTTGCTTTAAGCTGCCCATTTTGTGGCCACAAGAAATGACTACAGGCTGCTACCCTGAGGGGTGTGCACTGCTTCCCCTACCAGCACCCCCTCCTAGAGCCCCCTACAACCTCGCCTTGGTCCATGGAAGGGATGGAAGTGGCCATGTGCCCATTCTGAGCCTAGACTCAAGAGACCCTGTGTTTCCACTTGCTCTCTTACGCCTCTGCCAGGGCCGTGAGAAGGCCGTGCCCAGGCTAGCCCACTGGACCCAGGAGGATAGGGAGGGTGAGACACACCCAGGACTGAGTGCTCTGGCTAGAGTGCTGGGCACGCCCATCCTAGAGTGAGTCCAGCTGAAATGAGCAGTCCAGCCAACGTCCAAACACATGAACCATAAACACTTATTGTCCAAAGAAGCTGGGATCTTGGGGCTGTTTGTTACTCAGCATGTTGTGGACTAGCTGACTGATGCAGATGGGGATGAGGAGGGTAGAGGGGACGTGCAGCCAGGCTCAGAAAAGACCTCACGTAGCTCCTCAGCTACAGCTGGGTGCCTCAGGCATGGACTGTGATGAGCCCAGCGGTCAGGGACTGAAACGTTTCTGCTCTGCCAGCCTCTGGGAACCAGCTGTTGGTTCTGCAGTGACTTTCAGGACATCTGTGTGTGCAGCAGAGGCAGTGGTGACCTCGAGGGGCACAGCCCTGGCCCGCGGGGGGCCTGCGGTCAGCACTGGAGGTGGGTAGTTAGCAAGTCATTACACTCGAGGTTACCGGGTTCTGCCATAGCTGGTTGGCTGTGGGTGTGAGGTTAGGAAGCACAGGCACCTCTTTCAATGAGTGTGACAGTGAAGGGGAACATGGTGTGGGACGGTACCTGGAGAGAAAGGTAGGGCCGGGAGAAGCTCCCCATGGAGGGAGCACCGTGAGGTGGAGCAGCAGTGGTGATGGTGACAAGGGCACTAATAGCCATTGCTTTTTGAGAATTTATCTATCAGATGTGGTTCCAAATCCTTTTCCTGCATTAACTCATTTAATCTCTTAGTTGAGCTAACACAAGATTCTTTGTAGGTGTTCTTATTACAGGTTGCCATTCTTAATTGCAATTCTTAATTGTCTCCAGCAGGAAAGGTGCAGGGCTCAACGCATTCTCATAAAATGTTATGTGTTCCGTGTTACCCATGTAACAATCAAGAAATAGAATGTTACTTACAGCATTGGCTTCTATTTATCTTACTTGATGTTTTGTTGATATGACATGATTGCTGCAGTTCCAGCCATCATGGCCTCACTCCAGCACCCCATGAGGAGAGGAAAGCAACAGTGATGCCAAGTCCCAGGAGTTCTCATCACCAGAATGGTGTGCCTCATGGCCATTAATTGTTGTAAAGGAAGCTGGGAATGTGAAAATCTGGCAAAGGGGGGTGGATTTACTAATGATTGTCTTCAACCAAACATGATTTGTCATAAGGCTGGGGTTGGGGGTCAGACTTTCCTGGGGTCCTGGGGTTTCTGCCTCTAAAGGAACAAAATGGGGCTCTGTGAGCCAGGAGGAGGGGCATGGATGGCTATTTGGTGGACACTGAGCATCGTCCATCATGCATTGTGCAGCGTGTCTGTGCTGCTGGCACCCTGATTTTTCTCTGGGGAATCCCTCCTCTCCTGTACTCAGTCCATGAAATTAAGGAGGTGTTAACTTCATCTCTGGCCCCAGGTGTGAGTGTTTCACTCAAGCCTTACCAGTTGGAACATCCCATTTATGTGCCCAGTGATTTGTCCAGGGGTGGGCACATGACCCAGGGCCTTGGTGGTGACCATGAGAGGGAGGTTCCCTCTTTCCCTCAGGTCTTAGGGGCAGGCAGGTGTCAGCTGGGGTCTTGCCATCACAAGGGGAGTGCCTGCCAGAGACTGGATCCCACATGGAGGACAACTGAGCAAGGAGACTGAGATCTAATGACATTCGTAACTTCGGAGCTAGCTGTACCTGAAGCCAATTCTATGCATGGACTTCACATACACGTGATTCAATATATTCCCTTTTTGCTTAATCCAGTTTGAGTTCTGCCACAAGCACATCTTACTGAAAGAGTGCGTCTGAAACGACCCCGTTACCTGTCAAAAGCCCATGAAAACCACAGCAAAGGGGATGGGGCCCGGGTTCTCTGGTTCCCTGTGCCTTGAAGCTTGATACTCCCTCCCAGGCTCCTGGCTGCCCCTCAGTCAGGGCTGATGCCACCCGCCACCTCCTCAGGCAGAAAGTGGCCCCTGAGGAGTCCGGCCCTGGCAACTCTCAGGCACCCACGCCACGCTTGGTTTCTTTGTTTGTCCAGCAAACATTTCCTGAGCTCCTTGGAACTCCAGAACTTACCTTCGGTTATGGAGAACCCAAAGAGCAGGACCACATTGGATTTGTCAGGTTTTCTTTGGCTGTTCTTGCAAATGGCAGACACCCAAGTTCAGGTTCCACTGACTCGGGCCGGAGGAGCGTATCAAGGACACGGGAGGGAGGTTGAGCAAATAACCCCTGGAGGGTGGGCCGGGGGTGCTCAGGAGTCACCGGAATGGGGGCTCAGGCGCACGTCCACACGCGCTCCGAGCGGCGGCGGCTGCTCTCGGAGCTGTTTCCCTCTCCATTGCCTTGAACTGCTTGTAAACACCTAGGCCTTAGCCGTGACAGGCTAGATTACGGTGCGAGTGTAGCTGGAAGTGCAGTGCTTCTCACAGGCTCATTCTATTCCTGTCCACGTGGTCATTCAGGGACCCAGGCCGGTGGAGGGTCTACTGTCTGGAATGGTATCAGTTGCCCGAGCCGTGTAAGAGGGAGCTGGGAGGGAAGGCCCCAACCCGTCGTGCGGTGGCCCTGAAGTGACACAGGGCAGAGCAGCCACATGGGTCCCCAAAACACAAGAGGGCTGGGAAGTGAGAGGAGCTCACAGGTATTTGTAAGCAATAGATGTCTCTCCAACAGCGTTTATGAGTCCTGGAGTGTAGACAGGACTCGATACGCACCAGCTGTTGTGCTTATAACTCTCTGGACTCCTACGCAGAAGCCCTATTTTCTGGTCCTTCAGAGATCACACGAGGTCTCGAATCTCAGGTTAATCCAGGTCAGTGTTATTACCGCGCACCTGCTCTGCTGGGCTCTCTGTGGGACACATAAGACTCCATCCTTGCTTAAGGCACAGGGTCTCTATTTCAAAGATTCTGAACTTGATCTGAATTCTGCTGTGGGCTTACTTTTTTGGCAGGTGGAAAGTCAAGGCATTTGAACACCCTTAGGCAGAGTCTGTGCTTCCCTGCCACAATCCTCAACACTCCCTATTCCCTTCCACCATATGCTTCACTCATCTGGTTCCTGCCTGTCTCCACAGATACCTGTTGCCCCTGGATTTCCTTATCTGCTTGTCCAGGTTACTCTTTAAGCCTTGTTTCAGGTGGTTCCAGAGAATTGATGATTAACCTGACCTGAGCTGACCTTTAGAGATTTGGGCTGAAAACTGTCACTCCAAATACAGGCTGGAAAGCCTAAGTGCTGGAGGTTGGCATCTCCTGAAGTTGTGCAGTGTACAACCTGTGTGGATGTACACGGCGACCCTTGTCTGGAGGGGAATGAGAGATGGGCCAATTCTGGAACCTGGCCACCATGGTGTGAGGGAGCTCAAGCTGCTGCCTGTGGCCACATCCTCTTCTCCCTCCTCCCCTCACTCTTTAGACCTTGCATGGCTCATACTTCACTTATCACCTGCCCTCAGGGTTCAGCAGAGGCTCACAAGGATCCACTGGGGCCCCTTCTGTTGTGAAGAACCTAAACCCAGCTCAACTGGCGTACATAGAATGAAAGGACTTTATTCATGTTGCTGAAAAGGGTAGACCAGGCTTGACCTAGGGTTTCAGATAATCTGCCAAGACCCTGTCTCCCTCCATCAACTCTGGTGTCCCCTATGTTGGCCCTGTTCTTGGCCAGGCTCACACCCTGGGGTGCAGGTTGGGGCAAAATGGCCCGGAACTGAAGCTGCCCGATCACACCCTGCCAGGGCAGTGACCCCAGCAAGACGGTCCTAGTAAAATCCCGGGGTTCACTCTGATTGGACTCACGTGGGGATCCTTGATCAAACACTGTGACTAGGGGGATGATGACAATGACACTAATAGTTAGCAGTTATTGAGTGCTCATCAATGGCCAGAGTACCATCTTTCTACCTAGACATTTTTTTTTTTTCTTTTGGCGGTACGCGGGCCTCTCACTGCTGTGGCCTCTCCCGCTGCGGAGCACAGGCTCCGGACGCGCAGGCTCAGCGGCCACGGCTCACGGGCCCAGCCGCCCCGCGGCACGCGGGATCTTCCCGGACCGGGGCGCGAACCCGCGTCCCCTGCAGCGGCAGGCGGACTCTCAACCGCCGCGCCACCGGGGGAGCCCTCTACCTAGACATTTAATTGTCATAGCAACCCAATGAGGTCAAGCCTTTTTTATCCTAATTTTATCACTGAGGACACTGAAGCACATAGAGGTTGAATAACTTGACCTAGAAGTCACATAGCTTTTAGTCATGAGCCAGGCGTGATGGGTCCCAAATTACCCCCCTCACCTTCCTCATCACCTGTTTCACCATCTTCCTCCTCCTCCTCGTCTCCACCACCATCATCAACATCCTGAGAGTGAAAGTGGAGATGGAGGTGGTGATAGTGGTGAGGGACGCAGGGAAGATTTCTCTGGCACTGGGGTCTCCAGCCCGGATGTCAGGCAAGAGTGCTTTGCCTGCATGGGGAGAGTCAGGGGAGCACGTTGGAAATATCAAGCCTTTGCTGAAGGACCAATATATTGGCTTCAGGCTCACTTTCTTTGCAGTGTCACTACTCATAGATGTGATGTGCTGGGGGGACCTGAGGACTTGCTCACAGTTGGGGTAAGTTGTGGAATTTTCCTCCAAGAAGGCAGAGTGGGATGTGGAGTGACTCCTTCCCAGTCCCTCAAGCCCCACTTGGAACACCCACACCAGGTCTTGCAGGAAGTGCTGAGGGCCGTGTGTTCCTATCCAGGGTGATGGACACACAGTCTCCCACCGAAGGCGCCTTCTGGCTGAGCCCAGGCAGAAGCCAGCCTGGGGGGCTCCACCTGCAGGGTGAGGAATGGGCAAGGAATGAGTCCCAGGGCAAATAGCTGGGCACAAGTTGGAACACAAGGGTGGAAACGAGAAGGAACCTCCTGGCTGGCTATGCACAGAAAAGTCTCTTCTTTGCTGCAGTGAGGCAGGCAGCTCAAACCTCTGTGAAAGAGATAGTGCCTGGCCCTCCTCGCTTCCCTGGGTGCCCTGACATTTTTCTGAAGATGGGGAAAGGCTGACGTCACAAGGAGATTCTTTTGACGTCCTCCTGATGGCACAGAGTGGAGGATGCTCAGAGTGAGAGGCCATTGTGAGCACCCAGTCCCCATGACATAGAGACCAAAGCTCCTGGGGGGTGACTTGTTGGAAGGCACACAGGGTGGGTCAGGGTGGAGCCAGGACACAGCCTACCTGTAGGGATATTTTTAGGACCCAAAGAGTGTTAGTAAGGGCTCTCCCCAAAGTGACAAAAATCCAACCCAATCAGGCATGAATAAAAATGGAACTGTGCTACCTCAGGCAATTGGAGATGCCAGGGATACTGGTTTCAGGTATGGCTTGAACCAGAGGTCAACCCAGGCCGACACATCTGAGTCTCCCTGGCTCTGTGCTCAGCCATTTGCCTTTGCTAGGTGTTTGCACTTATCCAGGAGTATCACTGGTTTGACTAAGGTTACCTGCCCAGACCTGGACCAACCTGTGTGACATGGACAGAGGTAGGGGGAGTGACACCTGCTGACTCTCCAGACCTGGGTTTGACCAAGGTGAGGGTGGAGCCCTTAAGTCTGTACTCACAGGGGGAGGCTGCTCCTCAAAGCAGGCTGGGGTGCCATTAGCAAAAAGGGGGAGGGAGGTGGGCAGGCAGAAAGAGCCCTGTCCCCCGCTGTGGGGCTCCCCTGGCCCTGACGGATGCAGAGGGGCCCAGCATCGCCTGTCCCTCCCAGGGAAGGCCCCTGGCTGTCCTCAGTGAGGCCCGCTGGGAGCAGGTCCCCAGCCGCATATGTGCTCTGGGCACTGGGCCAGCAGCCTGGCCGGGGGGGTCCCAGGGGAGCGGGTGTCAGGCTGCCAGGCGGCCCACACGCTCTGGGATTTTCCATGGCAACAACTGGGCCAGCTGGCAGCTGGGCAGGCACTTCACGAGCCTCTCAGAGGACATGAGGCCGTGTCCTGCATCCTGATGAGGGAAGAAGCTAGGCTTGAGGGTGTGGCCCACAGCGGCGTTAGCGACCGGCTGGCAGGAGGTGGAAGGAGGCCGGGGGCTCCCAGGAGGGCCAGGCAGGGCTGGACCAACTGAAGCTCATCTCTCACCCATCCCGCAGAGTCTCCTGGGTGCAGGTGCAGTGGTTCAGAGCCTGGCTTTAAAGTCATTGTGTGGGTGAATGACCTCCAACGCTGTGCACACAGCAAACTGGGCCTCAATTTCCTCACCTGTAGGACACAAAAAATCATGCCCATGTCGTAGTGTTGTTGAAAATCGTAGGTTTAAATGAAATGGAATGAGTCAGGCACCCTCCACCTGGGCCCTTTGAGGAAGGTTTAGAAAAGAGACAGGCGCCAGGAACCTGCCTCGAAAGAAATGCTGGACGACGGCCTTCAGGCAGACGGAGAATGATTTAGGCCAGAACTCAGGTCTGCAGAAGAGAAGAGAGCTGGAGAAGGAATACATGAAGGAAGAATAAAATCTTCGCTTTTTCTTATTCTAATTGATCTAACACGTAACAGTTTCTTCAAAATGATGCCAGCACAATGTATCGGGCGATTATAGCTTACGGGGATGTGAACAGAGCAGTGTTCCATGAAGGTGCCGACATGCCTGTGGAGCCCGGCAGTGTTATTGGAAGTGGACTTGGATTGGTTTTGAATGTACATTGCAAACTCTAGGGCAACTACCTTTTTTTTTTTTTTTTTTTTTTTTTTACGCGGGCCTCTCACTGCTGTGGCCTCTCCCGCTTCAGCCCCGTCCCACCTGGGGCTGAAGGATGGAGAGGAGGGGACAGACGTGGGCACCGAGGGAGTGAGACAGACACACGGGGAGGGAGAGAGGAGGGGACTCTACGTGGGCAGGGTGCCCGCAGGAGCTGTGGTCCAGGTAGGTCAAGGGCCGCAGCCTCTCTTGCACCTGGCCCTGCTCTCCTGCGGACGCTCCCTGGGCTGGACTCAATGGTGGTCGGAGGGCAGGGAGCCCCTGACTTGCCCTCTCCAGGCCCACAGCAGGATGGTGAAGTGTGGGGCAGGGAAATTCCAGGAAAGGCACAGATGGATGACCTGCCCCCGTTCTCAGTACCCGGGAGCTGCTAGATGCCTGTTTCTGTTCCTGAGCTTTAATTCCCCGCCCCCCCTTGGGGGGTCTGGAGCCTGAACGACGGGGCCAGGATTTTGTCCTCAGGGGCTGCGCTCTCTCATGGCTGGATCTAGTCCTCAGGATGTTTCAATCACCGTCTTTTTAACGACCTCAAACAGATGCTCTGCCCACCAGGGAGAGATGGCGTGGTGTGCCAGGAGCCTGCCCAGCAAATTTAATCAGCCACATTACTCATCTAACAAATGCAATTCTCCACCCCACAGCCTCCAGGCGACCACAGCGGGTAGAAGCAGGGATGTAGCCAGAGGGTGGGGACGGCCCAGGACCATTCTGGGGCTGCGGGGAGGCCCTGGGGGAGGCTCCTGGCACCCACCAGCTGTTGGTGACAGCTGCTTCTGTCTGTCCCCCCACCCCAGGGCTCTGTCAGAGGGTTGTTGTTCAAACAGATTGATTTTGACAAAGCCCGAGGGATGAATGTGCTCTCACAACTGTCACCGGGCATGCGGTTTCCTGGCTGCAGGAAGGAGGGCCACGCCAGAGGCACTCCCTTGGTCTGGAGGCCAGGAGCCCGATGCGGGTCTCAGGGCGGCCCAGGGGTTGAGGAGTCGGCAGGAGCCCCAGGCAGCTGGCTGGCCCTGCTCTTGAGGGCTGCCTGCAGTCAGGCCCCAATCCTCACCTCGGAGAGACACAAGAAGTGAGTCAGATGGGTGACAGTCGGTGGTGAGGGCTGGCAAAGACAGGGCCCAGGGGGCTTAGGTCACGGTTAAAAAGGAAGCCAGGGCCGGGGGAGGCGTCAGATAGAGGCCTGGGTGAAGGCCTGAGGAGCGGACCCTGCTGTGGCAGTGGGGATAGCGCGGGCACACGTGGCCACCACTGGGTGAGGGGCAGAGGCCGTGAGTACAAGTGGACGGCGGCCCAGCACCCAGTGGGCTCAGCATATGTGACCTGGGTGTGAACTGCGGCCTGGGTCAAGATCAGACCGTGCACTGAGGGACCCTTGGCTCATCAAAGGCCACCTGGCGCTCCCAGGACCAGGAGGAAGCCCTCAGAGCAGGAAGCCCCTGCAGCCTGGGAGGACCCGCCGTCCACATAGATGCAACGGAAGGTCATCTCCGACTCTCACAGGGCCAACGCTTTCCCTGGGAAGCAGCAAGGGGCCAGGTGCCAGCAGAGGGGTCAACCCGCCCCCTGGCCTTTCTCTCTGTCACTGTGACCTAGTGCCTGGGTCCTCAGGCCCAGACAGCACTCCTGGGATCTGGAAGGCACCCCTGCTTCTCCCCCGCCCTCACATCCCACCGGGCAATTGACTGATTCCAACCGATATTGATTAAGCACCTGCTCTGTGTCAGGCTCTCTTCTCATTACTGGGATGCAGCGAGACAGAGCACAGAAGGTGCCCCCGTGTGGGTTCTATCGTGTGAGCGTTAGCCACCCTCAAAGTTAGGGGGAGCCCAGTGCACACAAGAGCCCTGCTCGGACACCGACTACAAGTCCAAGGTCCCTGAGATCCCCTCGGGTT
>RJWK010037841.1:0-21081 GCA_004363435.1 Platanista minor | reverse complement strand
TTTTTTTTTTTTAATTTTAAGCCTCTGCTAGTGGTCCTAAAGGCAAAAAACAAACATCTATTCAAGAAAATCTACAAAAATTCAGTAAGAAAAGTCAGCCTGTGGTATTTGAACAAGACCTGCTGGCTCTCCCCGTCACCGTTCGACAAGGAGGAGGCTCCACTGCAGCCAAAACCACAGGCCCCTCTTCCCTGCTCCCAGATAGACGACTTTCTCCCCGAGAGGCGCTTGTGCTGCCTCCAGCTACCGGTGTCGGAGGCCAAGTCCCAGGTGAGTCTGATCAAGAGGGGTGGGCTCCCTTTCTCCATCCCCCGCTCAGGAGACAGAGGCTGCAGTGCACATAGGGCACTGAAAACATCTGCTCCCCGATGGCTCTGACTGTACTGGAGAGGCTGGCCAGGGAGATTAGACAAATAAAAGAAAGAGTCATCCAGACTGAAAACGAGGAAGTGCCACTATGTCTATTTGCAGATGATTATGACCTTGTATATAGAAAACCCCAAGGAATCTACAAAAATCTATTAAAACTAATACATGAGTTCAGCAAGGTTGCAGGATACACGATCTCACAAAAAAAATCAACTGTCTTTCTATACACTTGCTTTAACAATCTAAATATGAAATTAAGAAAACAATTCCGTTCACAATGGCATCAAAAATACTTAGGAATAAATTTAACAAAAGAATTGCCAATTTTATATCCTGAAAACTATACAACATGGATGAAAAACATTTAAGAAGAGCTAAATAAATGGAAAAACACCCTATGTTCATGGGTCAGAAGACATAACACTGTTAACATGGTAAACTGACCCCCAAGCTGATCTACAGATTCAGCACAATCCCGGGAAGAATCTTAGCTGACCTCTTTGCAGAAACTGAAAGGCTGGTTCTGGAATCCATATGGAATCTCAAGTGATCCAGAATAGTCAAACAACCCTGAAAAAGAAGAACAAAGTAGGACGGCACATACTTCCCAGTTTCAAAACTTGCCACGAAGCAATGATAATCAAGTAGGGTGGTACTGGCACAAGACATACAGACATATAGGAAAATGGAATAAAATTGAGAGTCCAGAAATAAACCTACATACATATCTATGGCAAACTTATTTTCAACAGTTTGGGTGCCAAGTCTGTTCAGTGGGAGAAAGAACAGTCTTTTCAACAGGTGATGCCAGGACATCTGAAGAGCCACACACAAAAGAATGAAGTTGGACTCTTACCTCCCACCGTAAGTGATGATTATATGAAATGGGTCAAAAACCAATTTGACCTATTTAAAAGTTAAAACCATAAAACTCTTAGGGGAAATAAAAAGGATGTGGAGAAACCGAAATTCTCATGCATCGCCAGTGGGAATGTGAAATGGTGCAGCCGTTTTCGAAGACAGTCTGGCAGTTTCTCAAATGATTACACAGAGTTTGCCATATGACCCAGCAAATCCACTTGTAGGTATATGCATGAGAGAAATAGAAACATACATCCACACAAAAACTTACAGCAGCACTACTCATGATAGCCGAAACGCAGAAACAACACAAACGTTCAGCAAATGAGTGGATAAACAAAATGTGGTAGACACATACAGTGGATTGTTATTCAGACATAAAGAGGAATAAAATACTGATACCGTGCAACTTGGATGAACTCGGATAAACCCTGAAAACATGCTAAGGAGCCAGTCATAAAAGTCCACATGTTATGTGATTCCACTCCAGAGTAGGGAATCTCCATAGAGACATAAAGTAGATCAGCAGTTGTTTAGGGCTGAGGCAGGGAGGGAGTTGATTGCGGGTCATAGCTCAAGGGTAGGGGTGTTTTTGTGGTGGTGAAAATGTTCTAAAATTGACTGCGGTGATGGTTGCACGTATCTGTGAATATGCTAAAACTCACTGAATTGTACACTTTAAATGGATAAACAAAATGTGGTAGACTCATAAATGGAATATTATTCAGCCATAAAGAGGAATGAAGTACTGATTCCTCTTTGTATGGTATGAGAATTATAGCTCAATAGAGCTTTTCTTTTTTTTTTTTTTTTTTTTAATGTATATAGAGGTGGAAAGGTAAAGAATAGGCAAGACACCTGTTAAAAAAGAAGAGCAGGAGGGACTATAAGATATCAGGGTTGATGATGGAGCAGTAGTAAAGACAATTGTGGTATTGGTGAGGGAGAGACAAAGTGACCAATGGGAAAAAACTGAAAGCCTAAATAAAATCCCATGCATGTTTGAAGCTTTTTTATATGATAATGATGGAATGTCAGATCAGTATGGAAGGAACTGACTGTTCAATAAATGCAGCTGAAAAAAATGATTATCACATGGAAAAGTTGAAATTATAATTCTACCTCACACCATTTACAAAAATCAATTCCAAATGGAATTTATGCTTTATTGATTTAAAAATCAATAAATAAAGCATAAATAACCTAATGAGAAACTGAGCAGAAACATGAATGAGGAAACCTATCTGGCTAATAAATGTGTATACAGGCATATAATTAGTGATTAGGGAAAGTCATATCAAGGTCACAGTGGGATACCCTTTAAACTTCTTCAATTGGAAAAAATTAAGTCTGAAATACCAAATGTTGGGAAAGACGTAGACAGTAAATTAGCGCAATTACTTGGAAAAGTTTGGTATTTGTCTCTTAAAGTTGAACATTCAGTGCATGGTTTCTGATCCCACAATTTGACTCAAGCACCTAAAGGAAATTTTGTCACTTGTGAAACAGGACACATGGACAAGGATATTCATAGTGGTACTGTTGTTCACTCTAGAAAAATCTGGAAATAACCAAAATGCCCATGAATGGGAGAATAATCCATTTTTAATGCAATGGAATATTATACAGCAATTAAAATGCAATATGGATGTAATAGGATATTAAGAGGAAAAATCCTAAAATAGTAGAGACAGCATGACTTTTTGATAAAATATAAGACCTAAACTCAAAAATATGCTTGATCTATCTACCCACCTACCTACCTACGGAAGAAAAGAAGGAAGGAAGGGAGGGAGAGAAGAGGGAGGGAGGGAGAAAAAAAAAAAGATAAAATAATTAGAAAGGAAAGCAAGTGAATGACCACCACAGGGATTCAGGAGGAGGATTAATTACCTTGTGTCAGGAAAAGCAGGGAAATGTGATAAGTAAACTGTGTGGTTAGATACAGGTTATTGTTAAGTTAGGACTTATATTTTCACAAGTGTTCATTATATTCCTATTAGTTAATAACCAATCATCTAAATAAAAGTGAGGGGGGAAATAGTCACTAGCTAGGCAACTATATGTCCAGATAAAACTCGTGGTTTTTTTGCTAAAAGGAAGGGAAGGAGAATAGATTCTGGGTGGGTGGGGTGGGGTGGGGGAAGAAGGGAGGAGTCTCCAAGCACCCACTCACTTTCTTACTTCGATCTCTATCTACATTGTTCAATCAGAGAAGATTTATTTGATCATTTTCACTTCTCCTTAATAGACTTACTAGTCTCTTATTCCTGGGCTCATATTTTCAAGCTTCCCACTTGATTTCTTTAACATATTAAACATTTATTTTATATTCTTCATCTGGTAAACTCCCTGTTACTGCTTGTGGCCTCTGCTGGTTCTCATTCAGCATCTTGTTGGTGTGTGATTTTTGACTGTGAGCTATTCATTTTCCTTTGAGCCTTACCTGTGGTAATCCTTTGAACCTGAGTTGAAGGAGAGTTCCTCCAAAGATGATTTGGATTTGCTTCTGCCCATCACCTGGGGACGATACTAACCTAGGTCCGTTTAAACTTTCTGCTTGGGTTTTTGGACCACAGAGGTAGTGTGAATTCAAACCACGAACCCACATGGAAGTTGACTTGTGGTTATGGATTCTTGGAGATTTTTAAAATTTTCCAGCATCCAGTGCCAAGACGAAGGCAAGTATGTTTCCATTCCATCTTCCACCACTTGGCAGATTTCTTTGTCCGCTTTATACTTTGTACATAGCCCTTTGAAGTCCCAGCCTTCCTGGAGGATTTCCTAGTAGATATCCCACATGTGGCAGGCACCACACCTTACTTCCTAAGCCCTGAACCCTGCATAATTTTAAACACAAAAGTTCAAGGTTACCAAGGTTCAGCAGAAACTCTCAGCATGAGACCTACCTGTCAGCGCTTGGTTAGACAACTTTCAAAAGGCCCTCACATCTTCAGGAACAAGAGCTGCTCATAGCAAGTTCTTAACACTTTTTTTCTGTCCTCAACTGAAGCAACTCTTCGTGCTCTGAGAACGGATTTACTTTCTAGAAACAGAAGAAAGCAGGTTGGGATAAAGAGCTCCCGCTTCTTCTCTTTATGGGGGTGCTTCGGACATTCCTTACTTTTGTGCCAACTGGGGAAAGCATTTTAAAATACGTAATTTTATTTTGTAATTACCAGTGTAGTTACTCCAGTTAGGAGTACTGTTAATGGTACTTAAGCTGTCAGAAACAGACATCACTAGTACATGTCAATGACAGTTGACTACTACTGTTCACACAGGACCTAAGACTGGGTTGCTAACAATTGACTGTGTGGTGCGCCAACTACAGTCCATGTTCACTTCCTTGCTTTTAGCAGAAATATGCCATGGACATGTAAATCCAATTCACTTTGTGCTGTTCTAGGAAAAAATCATCTAGGTCCAACAGGATGAAATGCTATCTTCAGGTGTGAAAAAATCAGGCTTACATGTCCTTTTTAACTGAAAAGCACTATCACTGTAGGACGGCCACACTGACTATAGCACTGGGCCACCAAGATGACTAAGACTGACCTCAAATAACTCACAAATGAGTAAGGAAAGAGACAACTAACGAAACATGATTAAATGCTGCACAGAGATACGGTTTTGTTTTTCGTTTTTGTTTTTGTTTTTTTTTTAAAGTGATTAGAGCTCAGAGGACAGAATTGGGAAAGGCTTCCCAGAGGGTGTGACATTTAACCCAGGTCTTAAAAGAATAAGCAGGTGCTTTTTTCAAAAGACAAGTGAAGAAAAGAATTACAAGTGGAAGGGACAAGCTTAGGCACCAAGAAGGCATAACAGAGCAGCGCAGGTTCGGTAAACAATGAAAGGCTGTGAATGGCACACAGATTCTGTACAGAAACCTTCATCACTCAAGCCGGAAAACAACTTTCTTCCAGGCTCCCACCCCGCCCCTTTCTTCCCCTCATCAGGAGCCAGTCAGCTAATTCCACCCCAAGCTGCCGCTTAAATCCTCTCCTGTCCATTCCACTACCTCACCTCCCCCAATTTTTGCCTAGAATATTCCAAGTTCCTTAACTGGTCTTAGATCTCTCCCCACTCCCATTCCAGCGTTCATAGTCACTGAAATGATTTTTCCAAAGTACAGAACACATCAAACCACTTGCTTGCTTAAAACCTCATCTGGTTCCCCAGCACTTATGAGATAAAGTCCTTCCTTGCTTGGCATGCTGTACAATTCCCTATACGATTATGACCTTAAGCGACTTACCTAACTATTTAAGACTGGTACCCTGTAAGACTGAGGAAACAATACCCTTTCGACCTCAAAGAGTTGTCTTCATATTAAATCAGTAAGTGCTATGAAAAACTAGAAGTCCTATTTCACAGTTCTTCAGCAAAATGTCTATGTAGCGAGAAATTTCACATGCAGATAGAAATTTGACTCATTATACATGATGATGACTCAGTTTTGACTTTACGCTACGCTATATATATGGACTGACAATTTTAAAGAGCAGAATCACATTTTACATTTAAGAAATATAAATACACTTTGGCATGTCATCAGAAAAAATGTTATTGCGGATATTGAATTATTAACCCAAATGATGATTTCAAGGTCTGAGATGACAATTCCTGGATATTCATTTACCTGAAAGATGGAGAAGACCAAACGATACATCACTTTAGTCTGTAGTAAATCCCCAGAAGATAATGGAAGCTGATGTTTCACAGACTATAGACATTCCTTACACTACATGGTCTAATACCAACTTTCCACGACACCTGTCTTACGGTGGACCCTCAGAAGGAAGCCACCCACTGCTGACTGGATTCTCCCTCAAACCAGTTAACAAGGTATTTAAGGGAGCCAACAAGGTCAAGACCAACGGTTTTTAGGTTCTTTACCCCTTGCATCTCAAGTAACAAGCACAGATGCTGTGGATGTGACTGGAGCATACAGCTCTGGCTAAGAGCTGGGGATACAAAGCACCTCTGCACCTCTAAGACGAGCAGCCAGCATCCAGACACTTTCAAGACTTCATGCATCCCTAATCTATCCTCCTGCAGCTAAGACAGACGGATGGAATCAAGAAGTGAAAGGGCATTTTACTACTAAAAGAGCCACCTCAAGTCCTTTCCCTGCCTCAGTGACTGCCACATTACGTCATCACGTTGATGGGGACCTCAAGGCTTCTACACTGAATTCTCAGATGTTGCGCTTAAGAATTAGGACCTAGAGTTCTCTGGTTAGTTCTAAGTAACTACCTTCTACACAGCTGCCTTCATAGGGGCCACTAAGCCCCAGTGTGGCCCCAGAACCTTGGACGTCAAGACAGCAAAACAGGCCTTGGTAAGGCTTGTGAGCGGAGTTATCCCCACAGTTCAATGTCCTGGCGCTCAGCTCAACACGTTCCTGAGGGCCGTGTTTTAATTAATGTAATTTCTTTCGTTAAGTGTTGGATGTGAATCTCAGCTCTCCTCCCTGCTGTTATCAGAGCCAGAAGTTCACTTCTCTGAGCCTTTTTTCTAATCTCTAAAAGGGGCCTCTACCGCCTGACTTTGGAAGGCTACAGTCAGGATAAGCTGAGGTTAGCAAACATAGGTAATGTCCACCAAGCACGGAGTACATGGTCCACCTACGAGACTCTGTCTTGCACACAGCTGGTGCTCAGCTGGGACCTGGAAACTCCACGGGGTCTCCACTCCCCAGCAGATAAGGCTCAGCCAGAGGGGCCAGGATGCCTCTGGCCACACGCTTTCTTGGACAATGCTCGATATCTGCCACACCTGCTTCTGTAACGGTGTCTCCTGCCCCTGAGATCAGGTTAGCAGCAGGCACAGGAAAAGGGTAAGGTGCTGGATTCGTGAAGTCTACGTTCAATGAGTCAGGATGCCGTCAACGAGCGACAGGTGGGAGCACAACAGGTCAGTCCTGGGGCTGGAGCTCCAGGTTCTTCGCTGTGGCGTTTTGCTCATTTCCACCGTCCTCCATCATAAGCCTCCGAGGCGTGACCTCCGCAGGGCTTCGGCCCACCAGTCTCGCGCCTCGACCGCCCCCTCTCTCGAGTAGCTGTGAATGAACACGCACGAGCAGCCGCCGGGCTGGCAGCCAACGTCGGGCCGAGGCAGGCCGCGCTCGTACAGGCCGCGTCTGCGCCACGGCTCGGCACCCTCGTCCTTTGGCGATAAGAAATGCCGGCCAGGCCAGGGCAGCCAACAAAGGGACAAGCCCGGACGGGCCCCAGCATCGCGCCTGCTCAAACAGAAAGCAAAGCTTTCTTCCAAGAAGCATAAGCAGAGAAACGGCAACCAGAGGAAGCGGGGAGAAAAAGCAAGCAGCCGTGCACGCTTCCAGAAGAAGAGAATTTTCCCCAACGTGAAACGCACAGATAATTGAACGGAATTGACTTGATTTTCCCCTCTCAGGGTCCGACTTCAGAAAATCAAATTACAAAGTCATCGTCACATCCTAGATTTATTACAACTGACCTGCAGGCAAAAGGAGAGAACTATTACATAAACACTTCGATTCCATGTATATATCATCTTAAATAGAGGAAGAATTCAAACAAGAATACAGGATAAAATATTCCAAAGCTCCAAGAAGCAGTTATGTTACTGAGCTCCCTTTTTACAGACAAATAAGGCAATATCCCTGCACATTAGCTTTTTGATAATTTTTATACATTTTTCTATGGTACAAGAGAAGAATAACCAGAGCTCACAATGTACAGTTCTTATACTATTTTCACAGTTTGTGAACACTATACACCCTTTTGTTTTAATAAAGATACATTGTAATAAACTCCTCGCCCTTAAGTTTATAGTTTATAATAATCTATGATTAATACACTAAAATTGCCTTTTTATGTGGTCATCCACACAACAGAACGGTCAGATCAGCTCCTGGACAGTCAGAATTGCTTCCATCTCCATTGGGTATATGGCAAGGTGACCCTATGCTGAGCCAGACAGAAGGCTGACAGCAGAGATGCAGATTCCTCTGGAGTCCCCGGGAATGGTGGAGGATGATGGCTTGGTGTGGTCAGAGGCAGACACTGCAGGGCCTCCTGTAGAGCACTGGGAAGCCTGGGCTTCAGGTGCCATGGGGGAGAAAACAGGAAAACCAGGCAAGTGGACCAAAGCGATAAACCACGGGTGACTTCTGAAATTTACAGGGATGTAACTGTAAACAGCACCATTCTCCCTTTATTGTTGAGAAGTGTTTGTGACCGTCACCTGGGAGGAGACACAGCAACACCTACCACTATTTGGTTCCGTCGCAGCCCCATCTGCGTCTCAGACCATGGCAGCTTTCTACTCCAGTGTGCGTGAGCCACTCATGGTGCTGCCTGACCGACCGACTGTCACACAAATGCTTGGGGCCAGGGAGGCCAGAGTGAAACCATGGAGACCTGGCCCACGGGTAAGGGAGGAAGGACAGCAGAAGATGGCAGATTTAAATGGCCTCTTAGAACTATTCTGGGGTTCTTCTGGGTTTTTTTTTTGTTTTTGTGTTTTTATAGACTCCCAATTCCAAGAAATGGTGGTGACCTGCTAGAGATTCTCGCAGGTGATGATCTCACCTAAGAGACTGCCGTTTCCCATCCTCCTCTGTTCAAGCGGTATCTCTAGAAAAGATGCTCCTCCTTCATCACCTACCACATCAGCTTGGCCCCTCGCTTCTCAGCCTTTTAAACAGTAGAGCATGTGAGAGACTGGGGGCTAAAAATCCTTGCTTAAGGAACATCCTTGGTAATTATAAATGTTTCTGATATAGGAGAAAAAGGAGAAATATTGGAGTAAGCAAAAGTCACATAGTGGCAATAGGCCACACAGGTGGGTAAAGAGATGCAGAAGCTGAAGACCTGGGCCAGTGATGTCGAACAACTGAGATTTGGTCTTTTGCTGCCTAGAAGAAATCTTTATCTAATCAATCAAGGCACATTGCTACCAGCTACTTCTCCCTGTTAGTGAGTTATGATGGCTAAAGTATCAGGCTTGCGACCAAGGGGAAATATATATCTGCTACACGTTGTTCCAGATAAGATTCTAGGATTAAAAACATCTGTAAACTTTGCCCTCCATACTTTTCTCTTCTTCCAGTTCAGGTGGTCTGTGGCAGGTGGAACATCCAGTTGGCAGCACACCGAATTCTGAGAACGAAAACTCTTAGGATCAGCACCTTCTCTGACGAGTGGCAGGCTCCTGAGTCTCCCCAGTGAAAAGCAGAGGACCGGGGAGGGAGAAAACACGCTCTGTCCTGTCTCAATCTTTTAATGTTCACCTCTCTGAACGCAACATGGTTTTTGGTAAAGATAAATTCCCTCTGATTTAACATGATATCTCAAACAGGGAAGGACTTTGGCTAAGTACATCCATCCCCAGACATCGACGGTGGCTGTAAAGCAACAGAATGTGACATCAGTAAATCTATTGCACTTGGTGAAGAAAGTAAAGCCCTCCTCCGTCCCCCAGCTCCAGAAGGCAATGTGTCTCGCTGGCTGTGCCCGTTCTTCTCACTCCAGCCCAAGTCTGTGTTCAGACACAGCGCATCCATCACCGCATCCTTCCAGCATTTGGAAGTCTGACAAAACACCATTCCAGTAGCTGCATCTCCAGGTTTCGAGTCTAGAAATGAATTTAAGATGTGATCTAATCACGGTCAACAAATTGATCATACTAACTTCCACATTTCATGAATATGTCCATCACGAAAGAGCAGGATGAGGTCTCTCTGACTGGCACTAACACTGCGTGATCGCTCAGGTATTACAGGGATGCACGTTCTAGGTGACGAGAGTATACAGACATGATGGAAACGAACACCAATCTTATTGCACATGGTGTCTGGGCGAGCAATAAAAACACTGTGGTACGGGATGAAGATTCTTTACGTCTTGCTTCCTCTCAGCCCTTTTGCCTAGAGTCTGACGTAGCAGCGATGTCAGTCGACAAACATGGGAGAGCTGGGAGTAGCTGGCATTTGATCCAGGATTTTACAAACATAGCATGCGACCTCAACAGCACGCTCTTCATACATCAAAATAAAGGGATGTTTCTGCAAGAATATTGAAAAACAAAAAAAGAAAAGAAAAATGATCAATATTCGCATCAGAGCTCACACAGAACTCTTCCCAGTTTCGACACAGCACAGAACTGCAGGCTCTGGCCAGGTCGAGCTGTAAATGACCGTAGCAAGGCAAGCACAGTCTGCACTCCACGCAGACATGTTAATGGGCGTGAGCCGCCGAGATACGATACACGGTGTCAGCCTCTGGAGCCGCCCTGGCTGTGAGGTCTGCAAGCTTATCTGTGTACCGGGACGGCACATTCCTCAGCACAAAGCACAGCTGGAGCCTCCACCGCCAGCTGAGAGGCAAGAAGAACTGCGTGAATCCCGGTCGCTATTCCTCATGGGACACAGGCATAAACTCCAACCTCCCATACCCCCCCACGTGTGGCAGAAGGACCTTACAAAAAGGTTTCAGTTTTGACCCCTCTGACCCCCACTCCAAAAGACGCGCAATGGAAACGTCTCCCATGAGCTTGTGCGCTGTGCTCTCCAAAGCCCATGGCTCTGTATCTGCCTTGCAAACTCACTTTTTCGTCCTCCACCCCCAGCGATATTTTTCTTTCACAGCTTTGTTTTGCTAAGTACACTGACCAAATACGTTTAGTCAGTGCTGGGGTTGACTGGAGTTCTACCTAACATCCTTGGAGAACCAGAAGCTAGTGTGACAAGTGGGTCTTTTCCTAAAAGATTCCCACATTATTAGGTCACAGGACTTTCTTCACCGCCAAGACCAAAGGCCAGATCCGGTAGACTGCTTAAAAAGTCCGAGCTCCATGGGAGTGTGAGAACTTTCAAAGAAATGAGAATTGGCCATACGATGTCAGTTTGTGTGAGAGCTTTTAATAAAGGCAGGATAAGCACAGTAAATTCCTATGGCCGTGTTACACACACAGACCATGCGGTGGAAAAGGGGTCCTCAAAGTGAATGTTCAAGCTCCTTCGGGTAGTTTTTATAACATGCAAAGGCCAAAATTTTCCATGAGAATCTAGCTAGTAAATTAGTAGGAAAATCAGACCTACAAATGTTCTCTTTCCAAATCTCTTTGCTTTAAAACTTTCTTTAACAACACTCATTAAGGTCAAGCAGTCTATGACAGGGAGGCCGACTGCTTGCTTAGTGAACCAGCATGCTGGAGGATTCAGGAGTGAGGAGATATCTCCAGTTCCCAAAGTCTCAGACTCACCAGAAGTTCTTTATACTTTGGCCTTTTGGATTCATCCTTGGTAAGGCTAAAATAACACAAAAATTAACATCGTTAAAATGGACACACAGTTACCCAAGTACTTTTATTTTCACGAACAAAGTATTACAATCAAATAAGTAGGTTTTTTTTCCTTCAGATACAAAGTCACAAAGCAGACAACCTGCCAAACATAAAAAACACACAAAAAATTAGGCAATCTACAATCTAAGGATTTACCCTTAAGATATTCAATGTAGGAGCATTAGTGAAAAATTAGAAACAAGTTAACTGGTGAAAATTGGATAAATCATGGCATAGCTACACGTTAGAATACTATGTAGTTAAATGTATGAATGCACGTATAAGTATAAAATTGTAAGTGTATATGTCTGTGTGTTTCTAAATATATACACATACATATGGACACTACCCTAAGAGAAACTTGTAATCCAGAGAGTCTGGGAGATAAACTACATATGAATTTTATAAACTTATCCTTAGAACTAAAACATTTTTGCACTCTGTGTCTCAATTCTGTGTTCTTTGTTCCAAAAGTTACAGTAGTACAACTTCACTAAGGACTATATTGATATATTAAAAACCTGTGCCCTCCTGACATTTTCCCCTTGAATTCTACCTTGTCTAATTAATGTTGCCAGAAGTGCTTTCATTTTGTTTGTATTTTCGTGATCTATCTTGGACCGTACCTTCATCACCACTCTCCTCCAACCTCAATTACATTCATTTTTTTAGTATCAGATGTGAATCTGGGCAATACAGGTGCCCTATATCTAAACTCAGTGCTGTTCTTCACAACTGCACCTTCTGTAGTGGACGACGCCTCACTGTGCTACACAGATGCCCTCTTTAGGAATGAAGGACTTACTCCTCCACTGCTGGGAGGGCTGCCAGCAGGCAGCCCTCGGTTGTGGCCTCTAAGGGATGGCATCAGTTGAAGAGAGCCACCTTGGCCTTCTGGCGCCAGCCTGTATCTAATGACTGATCCACAAAGGGGCATAAAAATCCAAGACCCTCCTCCCGTACAAGTCAACCTTGTAGGGCCAGCCCAGCTTCACAGCTTCCTACAGGGCTGGTGGAGGCTTTTGCTGAGGCTGCACTGCAGCCCAACTCCCCTTTCTGCCTAACCCTGCTTTCCCTCCCTTTGCTGTTTGTTGATCCAAAGATCACTACCTACCACTTAACCAACTTCCTGTACACTTATTACTGTCCCCAAAGCCTGCTTTCCAGGGAACCAACCTGCAACACCCTTTTGCTGGGCTTACTTTTCTTCTTGGTCAAATATATCTTTTCAAAACAATCTATGAATGATAAACTCCTAGGCTTTCCCTTCCTGGAAGAAAAAAAAAAAAAAAAAAAAAGCTATACTTCCTCCTTGTTTTGAATGATAATTGAGTGCCCATGTATAAAACTTTAGGATGAGGCTGACAATTGTATTTTTTCCTCAGCACTCTGGAGCTATGAGTCCACTGTTTTCTGGCAACTAGTGTTGCTGACGACGAGTCTGCTGTCAGTCTGATTCATTCATTCTTGCAGGTACTCTAAGTTCTCTTCCTGCCAACTCTTACTTTATCATTGTTGGGCAATTTTGCTTCAGTGAATTTTCGTATAAATTTACCTTTATTTATCCTACATGATACAGAGACTTTAACTGAAATCTGAGCACCTAACCTAGATCAATTCTCAAATCTTTTCCACTATTATCTCCTTAAATATTGTTTCTCCACTTTCAGAGTTCTTTTTCATTTCCATCATATACATCTTAGAATTACTCATTCTCTTCTCACTGATTTTTTTTTTTTTTTTTTTTGCAGTACGCGGGCCTCTCACTGCTGTGGCCTCTCCCTCTGCGGAGCACAGGCTCCGGACGCACAGGCCCAGCGGCCACGGCTCATGGGGCCAGCCGCTCTGCAGCATGTGGGATCCTCCCGGACCGGGGCACGAACCTGCGTCCCCTGCATCAGCAGGCAGACTCTCAACCACCGCGCCTTCTCACTGATTTTTAACTATTTTATTTCATACATATTAGTCTACATCATGCTGGGGAAACCCTTCAAGTCCATCTTTCAGTTCCCCAACTCTGTCTTCAAGTGTTTCCAGTCCAGAGTACATCACATCTGTTGTATCTTTGTATCAATAGTTATGCTTTTTCATGTCCAAGCCTTCTAATTAATTAGTTTGGATATCCAACTGTTTCATTTCTGTTTACTTCTTCCTCAGTTTTAATGAAACTTACACCTTTACTTCCCTGGGCATCTTAAATATACTTATTTTAAGTGTATTTTAGACTATTCCATAATCTCATCTCAGTTAAAAGCAGCTTTATGTTCTAGTCTGTTCCTTTTCTTTCTTTTTTTTTTAAATGAATTTTTATTGGAGTATAGTTGCTTTATAATGTTGTGTTAGTTTCTACTGTACAGCAAAGTGAATCAGCTATATGTATATATTTATCCCCTCTTTTTTGGATTTCTTTCCCATTTAGGTCACCACAGAGCACTGGGTAGAGTTCCTTGAGCTATATGGTAGGTTTTCATTTGTTGCTTTTCTTAGCATTAGACTTCATGCTTCTTGATCATTTTTTCATTATTACCCTCCCTTCCCATGAAAGTTAAATACTGCATATCTGCTACAAACCATTATACTATGCAAGATCTTCTGGCTCTCCAGAACAAATTTTTGTCCCTTGGGGGTGACAGCACTCCATTAAGAACGCATGTTCTAAACAGTTTTCAGCGAGAAGTAACGATTGGATAGACATGCATCCTAAAAAAATACAGCTGTGACAAAAAGAAGGAAAATGGCTTGGAACAAGGTGATACTGGATTATGAGGAAACCAAATAGGAATCCGAATGATCCAGGTTAGATGACAGAAAATGCTCAGGGATAGTAGAAGGGAGAATGGACAAATGTGGAGAGCTGATATGAGCATATCACAAAAACAGACAATACTTCAACTGTAGACCTTAATGATCTGGAATGAGATGGAACTACGTACCTACTCAGGGAAAACAACGTGAGATTCAAGTCTATAACCATTATTTATGGGAGAGAACTTGCACCACGGGACACAGAAATAAAAAGTAAATATAAATAAATAAATCTATCTATCTGTCTATCTATCTATGTGTGTGTGTGTGTGTGTGTGTGTGTGTGTGTGTGTGTGTGTGTGTGTATATATATATATATATATATATATATATTAAAACAAAACCAACAGAGAGATCAGGAATTAAGAAGAAAGCAATCCTGGTGGAGTGTTCCCAGGTGATTATTTTAGATATTATGCTCTATGACTCACACAGATTCTTTCAACCAAATATTTCATTAAAGTGGAATATATAAAATGATCACATTTTGCAATTATATACCGTATATATGTGTGCAAATTGGTAAAAGTAGATTGTTTTAAAAGGAAAAAGCAGCCAATGTGAGTCATCCTCATGGCCCTCTCAATCTAAAATCTTGAGGTGTTCTTCTCCCCTCTGAAAACCAACACAAAAGTAGAATTTGGTTAGAGAAGATGAAAGGGACTTGAAAACTGGAGTCAAACAAATGTTTTCTACATATTCAAAAAGAGGGCAATGCTAGACCATGAAACATTAAGTCTTAGTCTTATAGGACCTAAAAGAGTAGAGAGAAACAGCATTCCTGGAAAGAAAAAAATTAAGAAAAAGAAAAGCATTTTCAAGAATGAAAAGAAGAATATACAAAATGCTCTGGCTTTTTGCTCATAAATATATCTTACTTTTAAATCATGTTGGATATACAGAATAATTATCAAAAATATTCAAATGATAACAAAACAGGTTTTATTTAAAATTTAGGTAACAAGGCACAACTGTCCTGTTGCCTTATCAGTGTATATTTATTCTTACATGCTACAAACACATACACACCTGTAAAAAGGGGAGTGAACAATATCAGGCGTGGGGTTCCTAGAATAAGGAACCTTATTGGAATAAGGTCTCCACGAGCCAGTATATGGTTCTACCAACTGAGCTTTGGCCTGACACCACTACATACACCCAGCTGGGTTACGTGTCAGGTCAGAGCAGAGAGCCACCCGTGAAAGTCTGATCTGTCAGGATCTTAACTTAGTAAAAGCTTCCAAGTGATTCTGGTACAATTTCATTGTTAGAACCACACCAGAATAAGATGATCAATCTCACCTAGGCTGTATTTCTTGTACAAGGTACTAGAAATCTGGAGGCAGCAGCTTCTCCACCACCCACATCTGTTTTTCATCAGTACCTGAGTAGCAGAATAAGAGAGTGATGCCTCTCCAGGCTAGCTGGAACCTTCCATGTAGCCATAGTGATCCAGAGTCCCAGCTGAGAAGACAGAGCGATATGAAGAAGGCTCCCCTTCCCCAGTATAAAGTACCAATGTTGCTAAGATTAAGTAATTACCTCACTGTCCTCTCACCGTATATGTCTGAGCATTCATAAATCAAATACTCACCACAAGTTGACAAAGTTGATGAAACTTGGGGAAAATTCCCTTTCCTCAGAATTACTCAACTGTGGTGGGTCTCCTTTCACAACTTGTGTTAGTTGATCAAACACACTATTCCACTTTGGATAAGGAAATCGACCTGTGGCCAATTCATACTAAAGAGAACACAAAGGAAAAAGCAAAATACACTGGGCATTACTTATTACTCCTCACTGGAAAGGCCACATTGTAAATCTAAACTCCAAGCAAAACTCTTGAAAAAGCCTTGACTCAAATCAAGATCAGGTTGAGGTGCAATCTTCAGAATTATTATGGCTAAGTGGAAGGGATATTTAGAAATCAAGATAGTATGTCCATATCTGCCACAGGTCAAACATATTTGTGAACTGTATTCTCATCTTTCTCCCACTCTGTTCTGAGGACAATGGAAACCTGGAAATTGTGCTTTTTCCAAGAACTAGGTTTAAATCTGCAGCATGGCCTAAATGAACCCCATTTTACGTGCACTGACAGGCAACCTCAAGCTTATCAGAGATGGCACATGACAGACAGAGAAGACGGTTTTGGAGCTTCTTCCACTGAGATTTGACTTTGTCAGTTTAGTCAAATATTAAAAGTACCAGTTTGCACAATGAAAGGAAGGCGAGCAAGCAATCATAAAGCCATCCTCCGACAGGACGCTGGGACGGGAGGGCCTTCTTCCCCAGAAGAGGCCTCCTCCAGCTCACCACGGTCTCCACTTGCACATGCGCCTGTGGGAAAGCAGGCCGGTGGGCACGCACACACACGCACAAACCCACTCTTCGGCTGGGGTTTCTTTTTGGTAAAAATACAAACGCTTGGGAAGAAGTAAACCTCCTTGATTATTCACAGCAATGGGAATTGCTTCATTAGATTCATTCTTGAGAACAGGTTTTAATAAGAGAAGGAAACAGTAGGATACAACATCATAAGGTGAAAGACTTAGGATCTTAGAAGTTAATTTCACACATCTCATAATTTTAAAAAAATTATATGAAAATAATGTCTCTATGAAAAGTTAAAAAGCAATTATAAGTACTGAATGCCTTGCTTTTAAACAAAGTTTAGCCAGAGGTACTAAAGGAAATGGCTAGAAAAATTCCTATGTTAAAACCTTTCACAGAACAAAATTTTGTTTTTACAATAAAGTAAAAACTTGCTTTTTAAGCATAACTGGCTTGGACATAGATAGGTATTTCTGAATTGTGACTATCCCTTATATGCAAACAGCTGTCTCAGTTGGTAGCTATAAGTTTTACTCCAGTCACCAGACCTAAAAGATTCCCAAGTTCTGTGTTCTCTCCTGACTAACTGGGAAGGAATCCCCTTTGGTTAGCGGCTTCACACTGAGAAAAGGCTCCACGAGGTGTCTCCCATGTCTGCTCACAACGGAAACCAGATGGAGTCCTGTGCAGAGCTGAGCTGTCAGCCTTCATGTCTCTAGATGGAGAATTCATTAGGTGTGGCACAGTGACTCACCAAGGACAGCTCACAAGGGTGTGTGATCCTCAGGAAGAGGATCTTAGTACCATATAATCCCAATAAACAAATGGAGATTATTTAATAAGCTACAGGAAAAGTTTACCACTCTGAACCTGGTGTCTCAGGGCTCTGGGGTCTTACTGAAGATGGGAGGAAAAGTTTTGGGCTGCCTACCAAACAGGACACAGCCCTACCTACACTGATGGAAAACTGACATCCAATGTGGAAGAAGCTGCTCTGTCTGAGATCAGAAAAATGCCATTCAGCCCTGGTAAAACAGCAAGCACAAGAAAATAAATCTAAAACTTCAAAACAAATTTTGGTAATAAGGACATCAGCAAATAAATCTATTTTTAAAATAGAACCAAAATTTCAATACGGTCCACAGGTGAGACAGTTTATTTCATCGTGCTTGTTAATTACAAACTAAGTAGTCTTCTTACTAGTCTCGCTCAGTGTTGTTCTAAGGCAGAACTTTCATTGAGAATTGTCACCTCGGTGGTTCTTGTCCTTCAACAATGGAATTACTTTCAGCATGTGTGACTTTTCTATTCGGTGAATAGAAGATTCCAAGTAGTACATAACTACCTTCATACATATAAGTATGTGCACCTAATACACACACTGTCCATAGTATTACTGGACACACGACTCCTGCTTGAGATGGGGACGCAGCTGCACTGCTGCACTGACCGCAGGTGAGCTGGCCTCCCTGTTCCTGCTCTGAGCGCAGTTCTGACTCCTAGTATATGTGGCCAAGAGATCCAGGGTCACTACATTAAAGAGCCCTAGGTGCTTCACAAAACCGCAAGGGAAATAATTAACTCTAGCTTGAGTTTTAAGATAAAAACTTGTTTTTCTATACTTGGGGGGCAGGGAGAAATAGGTATATAAAATCAAAGACTAGAAGAGACTGGATATGTTCTTATGAGTGGTGAAAGACTGGTTATGGTTAAATTTTCTTTTATCTCTAAATGTCTTATAACACGACAACGACAAGGTTGAGTGAACAAGAACATACCAATGTGATCCCCAAACTCCAGACATCAGAGCGGACGTCATATCCTTGTCGTGACGCACTTGGGTCTATTCTTTCAGGCTAAAACACACAGAGAAATCACAGTCATTCATTACACACACCCTCCAGGAGCAAGTAATAGAAGCAGGAGCTGGGTAGGGCAGCCAGAATGCCAGCACACTCCTAGAGGAATCCATGCCTAGGGACAGACTGGGAGTAACAGGAAGCCAATATTATACTGAAAACGAACAGCAAGGAAAGACCCAACTCAACGGCCTCCTCCATAAAGGGAATACAAGCCTAATTTTTCCCCCTAAGGACGCACAAGAGTTTACAAAACTGAAGTTGAGAACAGACAGAGGGAGAAAAGGGGAGGAAAAAGAAAAAACATAAAGAATTACAGGGCCAGATTAGTAGCAAGTAATGGTAAAAGGGAGAAAAAAAGAAAAAAGACTAAGTTTTAGGATCTTATCACTTTTTGCTTCAGTGAATAAGGATATATATACCACAGTATATTTGAGACACAAAAGCAAGTATGGGCTAAATTTATTATAATTGCTCCACTCACTCTTTATCATAAAGCTAAATATCTATACCTTTAAAGATACAGATTTATGGGACTTCCCTGGTGGTGCAGTAGTTAAGAATCCATCTGCCAATGCAAGGCAAATGGGGTCGAGCCCTGGTCTGGGTAAGATCCCACATGCCATGGAGCCACTAAGCCCGTGTGCCACAACTAGTGAGCTTGTGCTCTAGAGCCTACGAGCCACAACTACTGAGCCCACGTGCCACAACTACTGAAGCCCGCGTGTCTAGAGCCCATGCTCTGCAACAAGAGAAGCCACCACAGTGAGAAGCCCGTACACCGCAACGAGGAGTAGCCCCCGCTCACCGCAACTAGAGAAAGCCCGCGCGCAGCAACAAAGACCCAACGCAGGCAAAAATAAATAAATAAATTTAAAAAAAAGATATAGATTTACATCTATATCTTTAAAGATATTTGTCAATTAGTCTAACTGTTAACCAAATTAAGGCATTGCCAGTATCATACTATATTATCCCATCATAAAAACAGCAAAAATCATTTTTAGTAATTTCTATGAAGGGAGCATTTTTACATTTCCTTGAAATAAGGGACCATTATTTACATAGTGTGCCAGGGATGGAAAAGAAAAGAGAGGGAGGGTATCAGTAGCACAGAGCTGACAATGGATCCTTAGCTAAGACTGACAGTAACTGCTGTTGAAAGAAACGTCCAGAGACGCATAATGGTCACTGTGTTATGTTCTCTGCCTGGTCAGCAACAATTAGTTTGGAGACCTATGCATTTTGTTTTGAATATGAGTACTGTGTTGCATAAATATTCATTGGAAGTTCTTCACTTTTACTTTTAGATATAAATGTATTTATTTACCTGATAAGATACACATTACAGAAAAATCCCAGATAGTCAACCAAGAGAGAAAATACTCCATCCAACAACAGCAGAATACACATTCTTCTCCAGCTCACATGGAACATTCACTAATATAAACCACGATCTGGGCCATAAAACAAACTTTATGTTTAAAAACTGAAATCATGCAAGGCATGTTCTTAGATCACAAAGTAATTATATTAGAAATCAATAACAGAAAGATATCTAAAAAATCCCCAAATATTTGGAGATTAAACAACACACTTCTAAATAACACATGGATCACAAATGTATGGATACCAAGGGGGAAAGGGGTGGGGTGGGAGGAATTAGGAGACTGGGATCGACACATATACATTATTGATGCTATGTATAAAATAGACAACTGATGGGAAGATACTATATAGCACAGGGAACTCTACCTAATGCACTGTGGTAACCTAAATGGGAGGGAAGTCCAAAAGGGAGGGGATATCTGTATGTGTATGGCTGATTCACTTTGCTGTGCAGTGGAGGCTAACACAACGTTGTAAAGCAACCATACTCCAAGAAAAAATTAAAAACAGAACACACTTCTAAATAACACATGGATCACAGAAGAAGTCTCAAGAAAAAATTTAAAAATATTCTAAACTAAATATTAATAAAATGAAGTTACAAAATGAAGTAATCAATGAAATTATTTATTGAAATAATTTCAGTAAATTATTTCACAGTACTCATGTTCAATCTCAATGAAAGTGAAACCACCAAAATGAAATTACCCAAAGTTTGTGGGTTGCAGTGAAAGTACTACTCAGAGGGAGACTTATGGCAGTAATTGCATATATTAGAAGAGAAGACAAATTGCAAATCAACAGCCTAACTTGACAGCTTTAAAGTAAACAGAAAAAGAAGAACAAACTAGACTCAAAGCAAGGAGAAGGAAGGGAGTAATAAAACGTAAAGCAGAAGTAAGTGAAACAGGGCTTCCCTGGTGGCGCAGTGGTTGAGAGTCCGCCTGCCGATGCAGGGGACATGGGTTCGTGCCCCAGTCCGGGAAGATCCCACATGCCGCGGA
Source organism: Platanista minor (assembly GCA_004363435.1). NCBI lineage: Eukaryota > Metazoa > Chordata > Mammalia > Artiodactyla > Platanistidae > Platanista > Platanista minor. The sequence continues at coordinate 125 of RJWK010037841.1, read as the reverse complement.
GCGGCTGGGCCCGTGAGCCATGGCCACTGAGCCTGCACGTCCGGAGCCTGTGCTCCGCAACACAGGAGAGGCCACAACAGTGAGAGACCCGTGTACCGCAAAAAAAAAAAAAAAAAAAAAAAAAA
>RJWK010037840.1:0-21081 GCA_004363435.1 Platanista minor | reverse complement strand
CCTTGCCAAATATATTTGATTTATAGTTTAGCTCCTTCACATATTTGCCTTTTTAATTTGAAGATTTGTCAGTCTCACCTTCAAAACAGATCACTTTTTTTAAACTGTAAAAAGTATTCGACATATGCAGAAATAAAAAGCATTTTGAAATTAGTTGAGATCAGTGTAATTCTACTCTTTGTTATCTGTTTAGCTAAATGAACCTAGTGCTCTTTTTGAATAAGAATAGTTGATAAGTATATAAGCAAAATGTACTCATTATGCTTGGATTTGGGGTAGATTCCAATCCATCATTGCCCTGGGACATATCAATGACTATATAAAAATTCAAATGCAATGTCAAACCCAAACCCCAAGGGAAAGAGTTCAGTTCCCAAGGAAACAATGATAGCTTAACATAAAATTTTCTCTAGAGTACATCAGCATTAAATTAGTACTGCTGAAACAACACATTGAGGATTTACAGTAACACCTGGAAGTTCCTTCTAATGTACATATAAATAGAATCACAGAAGCTTTCTGTTTTACCTCATTGTTTTATGGCCTTATAAATTTAATGAACCAAATGAGAACTGAATCTCTGTTTCACATCCCATTCTTTATCTCTAAGTAAGATAAAATCTATTCTCACTTTCAAAGTAGAGTTTTACGTGTCCATACTTCTTAAGCCACACTTAAGGAAATCATCTCTTAACTAATTTTGGATGTTGTCTCTCCATCTTGTAAAGGGAACTCCAGCAGATTTAATATTGGCATTCATCGTCTAGTCAAACCCTTCACATGCTCTCCAAACCAATCAAATTTGGGATCCTCAACAGTTTCTGTCAATAAAATAAGGTGTGGAACTAGCAGATTCATTCAATGAAGACCTGTTTTTTTTTCCGTTGTCACACTGGATGTCTGGATGCCATCTGATTTGGGTTTAGAGGATGGGGAAGTATAGATGTTTCTTGGCCTGAGTCTCTTAACGGTAGAGATGTAGAAGGGTGACCAAGGTCACCAAGAGACTGGCTGTTGACTGCAGAGCATTGTCACTTGCCTTGGTGCATTTGCTGGATTGGGGAAAGCTGAGGTATGCTGGGAGGAGTTACTTGAAGGTGTTACAGCAGTTGTTTGATTTGAATAAATCTGAGTAGGTAAGAACAGTGCCAGAAGCAGCAGCCCCAGTCCGAGCCTGGCCACCATCGCTCTGCCCATGTCCACTCCGTCGGTGCGCGACACATCTCACTGGATGCGGGGTACGTGGAGGATCGCTCTCTCTGAGCTGGCTCAGGCGAGCTGGGCTCTACACTCCCTGCTAAGGAGCACCCAGCCTCTGTTCACTTGTAGTTTTTGCTCATATCTTGTGAGAGTTTTTCAACACTACTTTGTTGTATTTTTTAGATTCCACATATAAGTGACCTCATACAGTATTTGTCTTTCTCTGTCTGACTTATCTCACTAAGAATAATACCCTGCAAGTCCATCCATATTGTTGCAAATGGCAAAATTTTATTCTGTTTTATGGCTGAGTAGTGTTCCATTATCTCTCTCTCTCTCTCTCTCTCTATTTATCTATCTATCATCTATCTATCTATCTCACATCTTCTTTATCCATCTGTTAGATACTTAGGCTGCTTCCACATCTTGGCAATTGTAAATAATGCTGTTATGAACATTGGGTGCATGTATGTTTACAAATTAGTATTTTCTTTTCTTTGTTTTGGACATATACCCAGGAGTGGGATGGCTGGATCATATGGTAGTTCTATTTTTAGTTTTTTAGGGAACCTCCATACTGTTCTACATAGTGGCTGTATCAATTTACACTCCCACCAACAGTGCAAGAGGGTTCCCTTTTCTCCACATCCTCACCAATATTTGTTATTTGTGCTTTTTGATGATGGCCATTCTGACCAGTGTGAGGTGGTATCTCATTGTGGTTTTAATTTGTATTTCTCTGATGATTAAGGTGGTTGAGCATCTTTTCATGTGCCTGTTGGCCATCTGTATGTCTTCTTTGGAAACATGTCTATTAGGTCTTCTGCCCATTTTTAATTGGGTTGTTTATGTTTTGATGTTAAATTGTATAAATTGTTAAGATATTTTGTACATTAACCCCTTATCAGTCATATCATTTGCAAATATTTTCTCCCATTACTTTTAGGCTTCAAAGTTAGTCCTGTCACTATCACCTGTGTTTCTAGTACGGTGGTGAAGAGAAAACATTATCGACACAATAAACGAGAGCATTTTATACTTAAGAGAGGTAGGCTAACTTACATGATTTGTAGACTCTTGAGAGTGTCCACTTCTCCCTGGATATCTTTTTTTTTTTTTTTTTTTGCCGTACGTGGGCCTCTCACTGCTGTGGCCTCTCCCGTTGCGGAGCACAGGCTCCGGACGCGCAGGCTCAGCGGCCATGGCTCACAGGCCCAGCCGCTCTGCGGCATGTGGGATCTTCCCGGACCGGGACACGAACCCGTGTCCCCTGCATCAGCAGGCAGACTCTCAACCACTGCACCACAAGGGAAGCCCCGGATATCTGTTTTTGATTGACTGATGGCTACCATTCTACCATCTGTATCCCTTTGGTTATGGTTTTGTTATTCCTGAGAGACAAGAAGCAGAGAGAGAAACACTTGCATCTCATTTGTCATTTCTACCTCTCTGTGAATGAGTTGATAAAATTCTTTCTTTTGTTTTATACAAATGAGAGGACATAAGATACGTCATGGGTGGAGTCTGGAGAAAAAAGCAAAAGGAACCCAGTGAAAGAGGATAGAGAAAGGCATTTTAATATAAATGTCACCTACTTCCTAACTTTGCTGAGAAATGATTTTATATGTTAATAGCCAGCTTTGCAGAAATAATGAGAAAGTCAGTAGGAAGCACTTTCTGGATCTAACCAAGGATTTGCCTTCATTTTCCTGGGTAGATTTAAGGTCCCTTTAAATCACTTTTGGGGCAGTGTTGATCTAACGTCTTTCCAAACCAGTAAAATGTATTTCTCAAACACACCAATGTCTTGCTTTTTGATTTCTTTAACTACACAATGACTGAATAATTTTGAAGCCAATGACTATTAATTTTCAGCAAAATGAGCCCTTCAGTAGTCTACACAAAGGTTATAAGAGACTGGCTTGACTACATGTTACATGTCACCAAGCACATGCTTGCAGACTGGGTGGCACACTTACAATTTGACTGCTGACCAAAAACGTGCTGATTTCTTAAAGGAAGTACTGGTGTTGAGCATTTCTTCCTAGATTAGGCTTAAACACCGAAAAAAATTTTTTTGGCTGTTAAAAGATGTATATGTGGTAAACAGCATCACCACCTGTCACCTGCCACTTAAACCCTGAAGCAAACATTTCCCAGTCACACCATCAGAGTAAGTGAAGCCCAGGATGTGACGGGGAAATTCCCAGGACGCTCATTCTGTTGCTATCATTAGCTGCTGTGAGAAAGCAGTGTGAGACCCTGGGAAATGACTGCAACATTAACGAGACTTTCCAGATGCTCTTGACTATTTTTACCCCTGGGCTAGAAGGAAAAGAGCCCCTTGGAACGGGGCCACTTTCTGCAGGTTTGGCAGCTGCTGGTAGCTGAGTCTGAAGTTGGAGGAAGGAGTTGGGACAAATTCTAGTTCCAGAAGCTATAGGGAAAACACGTTTCCTTTCATGGGACTTAAAGTCATTCTGTGAGGAAAAAAAGTTTCTAATTTTACTTTATTTGATTAATTCTAAGAATTACGGCATTAGGCAATCATGGATTTGGAAGATTCCTTAGAGGTCCAACTGCCTAGTTTTATAGATGAGAAAATTAAGATGCAGAGAGGGTAAGGAATTGCCAGAATGAGGGGTCAGATTTGTGTAGGGGCTGATGATTTCTTCTCTGTTGAATTCTGAACAGTTTTACTAAATGAGAGTCTCAATCTGGCAAACATAGGAATTTTGGTTCTATGTTGTGTTATGTTAAGTTACATGATCACATTATGTTTTTTTTTTTTTTTTTTTTTTTGTGGTACGCGGGCCTCTCACTGTTGTGGCCTCTCCTCTCGCGGAGCACAGGCTCCGGACGCGCAGGCTCAGCGGCCATGGCTCAGAGGCCCAGCCGCTCCGCGGCATGTGGGATCCTCCCGGACTGGGGCACGAACCCGTGTCCCCTGCATCGGCAGGCGGACTCTCAACCACTGTGCCACCAGGGAAGCCCACACATTATGTTTTATGCTATGTTGAATGTTCCATTGTTGAAACCAAATAAAATTTCCTTTCTAGTGCTCTTTTCACAGTCCAGATCCACAGAACTGTTTGTTTTGTACCCCCTTTTCCAACAGTGGGGCTACTTTCTTTCTTTGCTTTTCCAAACAAATTCCTCATGGTCCTAAACATTAAATAGAGCTTGAACAGGAAGCAGTTTTTGTTATGGTCCTTAAAAATGTGGTTCTCCCCAGCCCCAGAACACCCACTTCGGTCTTCCTGAGACTGTCCCCCACAGGACTCTTGTGCAAATGTAAGATTGAGTGGTGGTGAGATTTTTCTCTTTCAGCTCTTGGTGTTGCATCAGATACTCTGAGCCTCTGGTTTGCTATTAGACCTTGAGGTATGACCTCAAGTACTGCGGCCTGGGTTCCTGTGTGATTAGTTCTACTTGCTTATCCTGATCTCTCTGTTGTCTCAGGGCCCTTGCCACTCAGCCTGTTCATCCCTATTCCTGTACACTGAGAAAGCAAGCGTAACCTTCTCTCATTGTCTTGCTCTTGACTTGATCTCTGTGAAAACTTGTACTGTTTTTTTTAAACTTATACTTTAAAATGCTTCACCATGATACAATTTTTCATGTCTTTGCAATGAAACAGTTGAACGTCACATTTCCCCTTTATCTTGTTAATATTATCAAAACTATTCAGGAGCACTGATAAAATACTAAAACAATCTCATTTGCTTAGCGTATCAACCCAGGGTTGTTGTTGTTGTTCTCTTTGGCTTAATATCCTTATTCAATTTAATTATGGATTAAATTTTTGATTTTGTCTTTAGTTAAGTATTTCCAACTACCTCTAAAAATGGCAGCCTAATAAAGACTGACAGATCATATGTACAGACAATTTTAGAGCAATTTTTCTTTTACCCTAAAATCATGGTAAAGTGTTATTCTTTTGAGAGCTACTTGTCAGATAGTGATACAGAACAATAACTACTTTTTCTCCTTGGCACTGTGAGAAAAGATATATATATATATATATTTTGCGGTATGCAGGCCTCTCACTGTTGTGGCCTCTCCTGTTGCGGAGCACAGGCTCCGGAAGTTCAGGCTCAGCGGCCATGGCTCACGGGCCCAGCCGCTCCGCGGCATGTGGGATCTTCCCGGACCGGGGCACGAACCCGCGTCCCCTGCATTGGCAGGCGGACTCTCAACCACTGCGCCACCAGGGAAGCCCAGAAAAGATATTTTTAACCAATGTTTCCTGAGCTCTTTTATTAAATCTTGCCCAGAAGCAATCTTGTACAAATCCATAAGAACTGAAGCTTCTTTTTAGCTTAAATCTTAAAAAAGGAAAAGTGAACCCCCTGCCCCCAACACCAGCCTCTTCCTCCTCTCGGTCCTTGATCCCTGAGAGAATAAATCAGAACACAGTTTAAACATCACAATTTTAAACAATAATTTACATGGGCAGCTTCAAAATCGGGAGCAGGTTATATTCCAAAAGAATGTAAATTAATTAATCGCTTTAAACCCAGAATTTAAGGTGTTTCAGGTTGGAGAGTAAATTGGTACGGTATTCTGGGGAAGAGGAAAATTTAGCAATGTAAATTAAAATTATTTTTCTACTCTAAGAAGATTCAGTAATTCCACTCCTAGAATTTAACCCTTGGGAATAAATGATCAGAAAATTTACCAAAATGTATATGTAATTATGTCAATCACAATGTTGCATGTAATAGTGAAATACAGAGAACAATCTGCAAGTCAGACAGTAGGGCAATTTATTAATCATGTGCATTCATGCAGCAGATTCTAAGTAGCTTTCAAAATGGTAACATAGTTATATCTTCTTTATTTGTGTTTGGCATGGAAACATGTCTGTAATATAATATGTAACAATATTAAAGACAGTATTTATGCTTTATAATCCCACTTAGAACATGTATGTGTATATACACAAATATAAAATCTGGACAAATGTTCACCAAAGTATTAACTGGTGCTTTCTATGTGGTAGAATTAGAGATAATTTTCTAATTTGTTATCTTTATGCATTTCTTGTTTAAAAAATGAATGTGTTGCTTTCATAGTCAGAAAAAGACAATAGTATTATTTTTGGTGTTTTGGTTAACAAAATATTGTTATATTACTAGGCAGTTTCCATAATTGATTATTTCACACAGAGAATGTAGAGTGTTAGTGGTAGAACTTCTTTTGGTCTACAGAGTGTATACTTCCTCCCCTTTACATACGAAGATTAAACCTTGAATCTTTTGAGCTTTTAATTATATTAGTTATAGGGCTACAGGTGGGTTGAAGCTGCAAGGGACTGGGTGGGTTCTTTTTGGTGACAAGCACTGCAATGGCCAAGGGACAATTTGGCAGGCAACCAGAAGGGCAGGAAGCCTCCAGTGATGGGGTCAGGGCATTCAGAAGTTCACAAGACAAAATCTGCTTGCATTAAACATTACCAAAGTGATACCAACCCTAAATTAAAGTAGAAGCTATTCATTTTGCATCAGAGCCCCTAACTCTTTTTACATGAAGCCAGAGAAGGGCTATGCTGAAGCACAGAATACAGTTCTTACTGGCTTGAAAGTTGAGACTCTTCTTAGTCATCCTGAGGCATTACCACAGTCCAGATGTATAATTTATATCTTCCAGGAAATGTCTGAGGAAATTACTTCCTCCCAGAAGTATAAGATTATATTTTCCCAAGTTGACTCTTCCTGGCTGCACTTTAAGCCTCTAATGATTCCTTAGTGCTATTCCTTAGTATAGTAAGCAGTACTTCTTTGTGCTTCTAATAAAGATAGTAGGAGGTAAAACTACCAGAATCAGAGGTGAGGGATTATCTAATGAGTAGAACCAATAGGTCAAATTCTCACCCAATCTTTCAGTCAAAGGACCCAAAGAGTGTCATCCTTAAATGAGAAGACAGTGTTTTGTGTGTTTATAGAAACATACGTAATACGTATGTCTATACCTATATTTATATCCACAGGAATGTACACACATACGACAAAATTCTCTCAATAAAGCCAAGTAAGGAAGTTCAATTATGACTGAGTCTACATGACCACAAGCATCTTGATGAAAAAAGAGCAGCACTGGTTAATGAATCTGCTCTGTTTACACAAATTACCCTATAGTAGATGTAATCAGGGAAATAAATATGAAATAATGAGGCTATCAAAAGACTTAAAGGGAATGTAAAGATTCGCTATGGAGGTTGGCCTTTGAGGAAAGACCTGAGGTAGACAAGAATCTTTCTGGAAGAAAATCATAAATGTGGATGACTGAAGAAGACAGGTAGAGAATTACAAGTGAAGAAACAGTATGAGAAAAACAGAAAGGCAAGATGTCTATGATTTGTGGGAGCTGATAGGACACCATGGTTTGTTGTCTGAACAGTCCTTTGTTTTATGGGACTTGCAGGATATTACTCACCCTTGGCTGCTGGGTAATAAATGCCAATAGCAGTCATTGTGACACCCAGTCACTGTGACAACCAAAAATGTCCCACAAGTTTCCAAACATCCTTGACGGGAGATTTATTATTCTGCCTTAAGAACCATTGGACAAGATAATGAGAGCTTCTGAATGCCAGGATAAAAGGTCAGGCTGCCATCAGATTTTCATGTATGAACTACTTCTGTTTTTATTTTTCTATTTCCTTTAGGAAGTCACACTGTAAAACTATACTTTTCTCCATAGTATTTACAACACATCCACATCCACTATTAACTGTGGTGAATTCAGTTTAGAGTTAATTCTGATTCCTATGGCATCCATGACATGCTGCCTTAATCTCAGTTATTGCTGTTTATAATTATCTTTATTTATGGCAGGTTTGGGTGAAACTTCAGGGCACCAGTGGGTTCATCAAACATCTGGAACAATTTTTCAAAAATTCTGGATTTACTAAAACCCAAACATTCTGCCAAGCACCTCTTCTCACCCCCTTTCTCCAAACTTAAAAAAAAAAAACAAAAACATATATTTTAGAGAACATTGATTCCATGTGTTATTAATTCATTTTAGTTTACATCATCAAAATAAAAAAAAAAGCGATTTGGCAACCAGGAAGCCCATTGAGCCTTTAAAATAAATAAATTTTTAACAACTTGAAAAAATGTCACATAAATATATTGGAAAAGCAAAAGGATAAAGTTTTGATGGAGAATGATTGGAAATGAAATTTGGCAAAATCATTTTTCCACACTAATTTATACTTTTCCATCCAACTTCCAATCCATGATCTGGAGAGAATGAATTGGGTCAGTTAATCTAAAAAAAATGCTGTATCAAATTCTCTATGCTAAAACATGTAGCATTATGGAGAAAAGATTAAGAAACGAACTTGAATCAAATGGTCTATTAACTCTTAATATTGGGGATTTTTTACCATATAGTTGGCCATAATTACATAAGAAACTCTTAGGGCAAACTGGAAAATGTGTAAGAAGTAACAAGAATAATAGTAATTTGAGAAAGGAAATGAATTTAGTCATTCATTAGCTTATAATTGTGATATGTTAGTTATTCTAATAATTTCAGAGGTCAAAGATTAGCTTGCTGATGTTCATTGATGATAAATGTGCACACAAACACACACAGAGCTATATAAATATACCTGTTCATATATTAGTGAAAAATCCACTACAGCACTTATGCTGAGGCAAATGAATTGTATAATATAAGGAATGGTTAAAAGCCCTATTTAAAATCTGTCCATCTAAATAACTGAAGAGACTTTTCAGGAAGATTACAGAGATGACTTTTGTGGGTTTGAAAATAAGAACTCCGACATTATGATAAAGACTAAAGATACAGATTCTTTAATAAACTTGGTGAAAAATGTTAAATATTATTAGTATGGGAATGCAAATTTGAATGAGATAACCATTTTCCATTTCATATCAGAAAAGATATTTAAGCTAAGAATATCCTATGATCTTCCATATCTTTCTTCAGTATTATTCAAGGTCTCCAATAGAAATGTTCATGTACTGCTGATAGAAGAGTAAAATAAATTTGAAGATGAAAAGTAAAAAGATAATAATCTTTAAACCCAGTAACTCTACTCTTAAGAATAAATCTAAACACATACCCATACACACACACTCATATGTTTGAGGCAAAAAGTGTAAAACAATCTAAGTGTCCAAAAACAAGGAAGAATTAAACATATTATAATGTCTACACAATGGAAAGTTGTGTGATGTTAAAAATGATGTTGGGCTTCCCTGGTGGTGCAGTGGTTGAGAGTCCGCCTGCCGATGCAGGGGACGTGGGTTCGTGCCCCAGTCCGGGAGGATCCCACATGTCGCAGAGCAGCTGGGACCGTGAGCCATGGCCGCTGAGCCTGCGTGTCCGGAGCCTGTGCTCCACAACGAGAGAGGCCACAGCAGTGAGAGGCCCGCATACCGCAAAAAAAAAAAAAAAAAAAAAAAAAAGATGTTGATGAAATGTTTATGATAAGTTAGAGAAATGGTTATGTAAAGTGAAATATAAAATATTATAATATCAACTTTTAAAATTGCATGGAAAAAATATGGTATATGAAAGTTCCTGATTTTACTCTATCCACCCCATAGCTTTGGGTTAATGGAAGGGGCAGAACTTAAGTACTCTACAGTTCCTAACTTTATATTTGCATACTGTTAGCACTTAATAAGTGTATACTATTTTTCATGTTAAAGCTTTCAAATTAATTGCATGCAAAGTTAATTGTTCTTCTTTAATAAGAAAAAGGAAATCATTAGGGGAAAAAGCAAGGTTTCTTGTATTTGAGAATAAAAGTAATCTTGTTAATTAGTTTTAGAGAAAAATAAAGATTTTTGAGAAGAAGTCTTCATAGTTTAAAGTACAATTTGAGTTAGGTTTAATCATTGTGAAAACAGTTTTTTCAGCCTTCCCTGGTGGCTCAGTAGTTAAGAATCCACCTGCCAATGCAGGGGACACGGGTTTAAGCCCTGGTCCAGGAAGATTCCACGTGCCATGGAGCAACTAAGCCCATGAGCCGCAACTACTGAGCCTGTGCTCTAGAGCCCATGAGCCACAACTACTGAGCTCACATGCCACAACTATTGAAGCCCGCATGCCTAGCATCTGTGCTCTGCAACAAGAGAAGCCACTGCAATGAGAAGCCCGTGCACCACAAGGGAGAGTAGCGCTCGCTCGCCGCAACTAGAGAAAGCCCGCGTAGCAACGGAGACCCAACACAGCCAAAACAAACAAAAAAACTAGCTTTTCCATTGAAGGTAAATTTTTGTCATTTACACTTTTACTGTGTATAGATGGGGTATTGAATTTGAGGGTCAAATTGCATGTCCTAATTAGTCCAGAGTGGTCTTCTACCATTGCCAGTAGGAGGAAGACATCCTTCCAAGATCCCATTATTCCTCTTTTATATGTCTATGGGTCCCTATCTATATTTCAGTGGTCTGAGGAACAGAAGAAAGGTCTCTGATTCGGTCCTAACTCAGTAGGCTGACTCTCTTGGAGGGCCTGTTTCCTGAGTAGAAGCTGCCTTAGTAGGCTGTGCTGGAAACACAAGATGGGGGAGGGCTCCCTGTGTTCTGGAATGGTGTCCCGCCTACCCTGGAAAGGCAGACTCGCCCAATTTCTAAGGTACCTCTGATTTAAAAGAGTTCCTCACAAATTGACTGGTGCCTTCAGGGTCAAAGTTCTATCAATTCCTGAGCCAAGGCATTTCCCCGGGCTGCACCAGGGAGAAGAATCAGGAAACATTTTGATGCTCCTCACCTTACAGGTGAGCAATGATGGAGAGCTGGGCTCCAAAGGAAACAGGCCAGTGGGTAATACTGATTAGGAGTAGCCACACTGTCTCTTGAGGGAAACATGGGTCACAGGAAGATGCAACGTTGTCCTGAGCTCAGGGATTGGGCTCACTCCCCCAGCTCCAGCCCTCCCAAGAATGGGAGTGCAGAGCCCTATTTCAAGCTCAAGGAAACGCTATGCCTTGGAAGACTAAGCCTCCAGTGTTTCAGCTCTGTCAACATTCTGTACTGCTGTTAGGTTGGACTGTATAAGATGGTCATTTTTATAGGTCACAAATGGTTGGCTATTGGCAATTTTATAACGTCTAATCTAATAGTTCTTGGGACACAGTGGCTCCAAAAAGTGTAGGTCCAGACATGTTCAGGCTTGTACCTTGTATGTTAGTCTGTGTCCCTCAAGAAGTACATGCCAAGATGGAATTAAACATACAAGAACTTTATTTGGGGGTAAGTGCCTGTATGAAAGGAGAGAGATGGAAGATGTTAGTCTGATCCCAAGTGAGGGAGGGAGGGAGAGCAGGTTGGATGCCAGCCTCTTAGACTTCTGTGTAGTGTAAGGAAGATTTGGCAAAGTCTTTGGGGAGTTCTCAAGTCAAAGCCAGCCAAAAAAGGAGTCCCATATCTCCCCAAAACAGGTCATTGGCAGAAGGTTGCCCATGGGAGGTGTGGCCTTGGCGCAAATGCAGGGATGGTTTTCAGAGTACGGCCAATGGGGCCTCAGCTGATGACACTCCTGTAGGTGGAGGTCCACCAGGCCCATTTTCATAGCTGCCGCACCTCGAGACACAGACGTGCATATGACACCTGATTCATCCCTGGCCTCCATCCCTGTCCCTTTGCTCTCCACTCTTGTTCTAACCCCATTCCAGTCTTGTTCTTCAGTGCTTCTTGAGGTCACCCAAATCTACCTTGACTTTTATGGAGAGGAAGTTGGGGGCAGGGAAAAGTACTGTGGTCCTTTCTATTCCAGAAAATCATTGGCTCCTTATGCAAATTGGCCCACAACTTCTAAGAGCTAATAGAGAAAGGAATGCTTTAATAAATATAACAAAATCTCCCCCATTCCTTATTTCCAAAGGTGAGGTTCAGTGTGACAAAAACCTGCAAAATGAATAGAGATCACATGCATTGGATCACATTTTGAAAGCCTGCATAGAGTATCTAACCACTTGGTTTCATAAAGGTGAAATACGGCTATGATAGGGCTCCCAGCTGCATATAACAGCCTTTAATAAGAAAACCTACATAATAAAATTAACACAAACCAAATGTGCAAATATAACCTTATATTATAAAATAACCTTTATACGTCACATTTAATTTTCATTATTGAAATATAAAATTGGAAAGTGAAATTTTTATTGGGAAAGTTAAAATGGAAATTTAATTGCTTCAGTGACAAATCAAACAAAAGTTTATTTGACTCTGACTTAGTTTTCTGCTAAGGACAATTGGGAAAAGAGAGGTCAGTCAAGTTATCTAGGTAATTTCTCATTTCTCTCCCTAGTATAGATCAGATCTTTTGGGGGAACCTTTAACCATGATCTTAAAAAGGACATGTAAATTAAACTTATGTGAAAAAAAGAAAACCCTCAAAATAAATGTTGAAAGGAGGGCTGAAAACAGAATTAGAATTCTTTTTTCCTTAAGGGGAGACTAAAACCATCCACATAAAGCATCCAGGAGATCTGGCAAATATGCCTTTGCACGTTCCTTACACTAGACGCAGTCTTACACAATTCTTCCATTCACTTATGGGCTCACATCTGTTAGACACCCATGCTCCCTGAAGACAGTGTATGGCATTGGATTGCATCAGTGAGGCATGATGGATGATAGGGAGGACATCACCAGGGAGGGAGTACTCTGCCTTTGGCTTGGTTTAGAGTCAGAAGTGAAGGAAAGGGGAGCAGTAAATTTGGAAGCTATGTTGGAAGAAGCTAAAATTTATTTTTAATCTCTGTAAGTTCCAAAGAAGGAATAAAACCTGCAAATATGATGATAAGATGATTGGACTAATTTGTAAGGTAATTTATCAGAACACGGGAACTGGGAGTTCAGCTCTGCAGGCATGCGGAGATGCTTAGGAAGGACTGCGTTTTAATTTTCTCATTTGGGAGTACTTAAATAGACTTCAGATTCTGATTCTACAAGTGCAATTGGAAAGACTGAGAAAGGGCAACCTTCTTTATACTCTACTTTGTGATCCAGCTAGATTTTGATGTGAGAGTGGAACAAAACCTCCTTAAACAGGAGGTTAAACAGAAATGAAAATGATTTAACACATAGCACATACATTTAATTAAGGATACTAGATCCTAAAAGCAACACAGAAAACTTAAATCAACAAGTTTTGGAGGGATTTGTCAAACTCTTTCTGCCCATGCTACCCATTAATAAAGCTTCATCTAGAGCTGAGGGCTGTGAAGAAAGAGATTTTTTTGCAAAGATGATTGTGATATTTCTTTGATTTTTATGCTATCCTGCAAATGAGTTTGCACTGGTGTCCACTGGCTTTGTTGATGGCATTTTTGTGGCAATATCTCTCTACTTATCTTTAAGGAATTTTCAGTAGGCTTTGCAAAGACCACGTAATACTTCAATGGTGCTATGTTTTCATCTAGGTGAATAAGATCCTAAACTGGCAATTAAATTTATGTTTACAGGATCAAAGCCAAGAAGTGCATTTCATAACTATTTTGACACTTTGATGATATAGTATATGTAAAACCCTGTGCTGGATATAATAGTGGATACAAAAATTACATCCTTTATAGATCCTGGCCTTGTTCACTTGCAGTTCATATAGAATATAGGACATGTACCCAGATGATTAGATTAGAAAGTATAAAATAAAACATATTGCAAAAGTATTATGGATGGTTTGGGAAATTCAGAGGAGGTGAGAATTTACTTGCATGTGTGGTGGAAGTGAGGATCTCATTAGAGACAGGGGAAAGGATTCAAGGAGAGAGAAAGCATGAACAAATAGTGATGATGCAATTTCAGTGTGTATCAGAAGGAGCAAGTGATTCAGGTGGGCTGGAGTAAAGGAGTCATTAAGAAGAGCAGGTGGGAAACAATGTTGGAAACACAGGATATGGGCAATATCATAGGGACCTGAGAATGCCAGGGAAAAGGGGCTGTCTAGGTAATGGAGAATCATTGAGGGTTTCTGAACAGGTAAGTCATTTAATGAGAATTGTGATTAAGAAGAGTATACTGTAAAATGGATTAGGATTGGGGGAGATTCTGAGAGCAGAAAAACTTATAGGAGACCTTTCCAATATCATAGACAATAAATGATAAGGACTAAATTAAGAGAGAGAGAGGGCTGAGGTGAGAAAATTATTCTAAAAGATATCACAGGAGTAGAATTTAGAGAATTTAGTTAAAACTTAAGTATTATGGAGGATAAGAGAAAAAAGAGTGAGAGGTGATGCCAAAATTGTAAATCTTGATGCATGGAAAAATGACTACACTATTAGTAGGAGGAGAGAAGTCAAGAGGAGGATCTAGTTGGGTGGAAATGGGGCAAATATACTGAATAGGAGGCAAAGATGGGACAGGTGGAGCCCTCTAGGAGGCAGCTGGGAATATAGAACTGAAACTTGGGAGAGAGAACATGACTTGTATTTCAGATTTGGAGACCATCTTCATAGAAGTGTTGACTAAGGACAGGGGATTGAATACGTTGCTTAAGGGAAAGACAGTTGAGAAAAAGAAGTGAAAATGCAATGAAACTTGGATCATAAAGACCTACATTCCAGGAGCTGAAGTAGGAAAGAAGAGAGAAATGATGGCGGGTGTGAGGAGACCCAGAGAACAGTCTCTCACTGGAAGCGAAGGGAAGAGCAACCAAAAGGAATGTGATCAACAGATGAGAATGGGAGAATGGGGAAAAGACCACTGAATTGTGTTTTTGTTTTTTAAATAATTACGGTGTGCATGTGATTTTTAAAATAATTAATTTATTTATTACTTATCTTTGGCTGGGTTGGGTCTTTGTTGCTGAGCACAGGGTTTCTCTAGTTGTGGCGAGTGGGGCCTACTCTTAGTTGCAGTGCGCGGGGCTTCTCATTGTGCTGGCTTCTCTTATGTGGAGCACGGGCTCTAGGCGCACAGACTTCAGTAGTTGCGGCATGTGGGCTCAGTAGTTGTGACTTGCAGGCTCTATAGCTCAGGCTCAGTAGTTGTGGTGCATGGGCTTATTTGCTCTGCAGCATGTGGGATCTTCCTGGACCAAGGCTCGAACCCGTGTCCCTTGCAATGGCAGGCAGATTCTTAACCACTGCACCACCAGAGAAGTCCTGAATTGTGGTTTTAAGTCCTCTAGCTTTTTCATTTGAAAAATTTTTGGGGGGGTCTGGATCATTCTTTTTTTTTTTTTTTTTTTTTTTTTTTGCGGTACGCGGGCCTCTCGCTGTTGTGGCCTCTCCCGTTGCGGAGCACAGGCTCTGGACGTGCAGGCTCAGCGGCCATGGCTCACGGGCCCAGCCGCTCCGCGGCATGTGGGATCTTCCCGGACTGGGGCACGAACCCGCGTCCCCTATATCGGCAGGCGGACTCTCAACCACTGTGCCACCAGGGAAGCCCTGGATCATTCTTAATGCCTATTAGTTTTGTCCTAACCTAGGCAGCTCTCTTTAAAATTTGCCCTAAAAGACACAGTTGGTTTAATATGTGTAAAGTCTCATTTTCAACTTCTCCATTAAAAAATAATAACCATATATTAATTTTTCTTATGCAAAGGCACCATACTAAGCTCTTTATATGCACTATTTTAATTTAATCTTCATAATGAATTGTGTAGCTTTATTCTTCCATTTGGCAGATTGGCCCGGAGAGATTAAGTAGTTTGTCCAAGATCATGATTGGTAAATGAACAAGTCTTTCTATCTCCTGGTCCTTATCCTTAATGACTAGTCTATATTACTTCCCTAATTTCATGTGCTTTCACACGTGTGAAAGTACCAATAACTTGAAAAGTGTGTATTCATGACATTATTAGGTAGAGCATTTTTGTCAAGGTGCTTTAGCATAGAAGGTTAAATTGCTTCATTGATGATGTTTTGTATGTATTTTCTTATAAATGTACCCTATTTTCCAGACTTCCTTCATTTCTCTTGATTTATAGCATATGAGCCAAATGCTCATTTTATAATGGAAAAGTCTTAGATACACGGTGTCTTTATAATATCAAGATCTAGAAATTGCCAAGAGAACTTGAATATAATATGATATATGAGATGTTAAAGAAAAAAAAAAGCAATCTGTTATCCTGGTCTTTCAGAAATGTGACATCAAGTTCTCATTCACAATTTACAAAGCCCAGAAATCTGGCACTTTGGGCTCACATGGAAGGACAGAAACATTCCTATTAAGTTTGAAATATCCAAGAAAACAACAAATGTGTACAGCTATTAAAAACTTTAGAGTGAAGTAGGAGGCAAAATAATAGTGTAAACAATTTCCCATTTTTAAAAGCAAGAAAATAATTTTGGAAAAGACTACATTTTGATCAACTCTCTAGTCATAACTCACTTATGGCTAGAGTGTTATTTGAATCTTATGATCGTTTTTCATTTTAAAAAATTATGCTTCCCTAACACTGCACTAGTGGACTTGGATATTCTGCCTGTTGAATAACCAACCATTATTTGGGCAAATACTCATATCCATCCAGAAATAGATTATGCAGAATTTGCATTATCATGATCTCTCATATTCCACACCACCCTTTCTTTCTACCCTGCAGATTCCCATCTTCTTCCTTCAGTGCTCTGAGTATTTCCATTAGAGGACAAAAACCAAGAGGAAGATCTTGGAATAGTAGAGAGCAATCTTGTTTTGACCATCATCCGTCAAGAAGGGCGATTAAAAAATATGCAATCTCTCTCCTCCTTTTCATAACTGAATCAATAATTGGCTATTCTAATGCTTTGACAGTGTGTACCTGTACCAAGTAGCCCACTGTACAAGTGTCTGTTCATTTCTGTTCTCTATTCTGTTACATCAATCTATGTATCTGTTTTTGTGCAAGTACCATACTGTTTTAATTACTGTAGCTATATAATACAGTTTGAAAACAGGGAGTGTGATAGCTCCAGCTTTGTTATTCTTTCTCAAGATTGCGTTGGCTATTCGGGTTCTTTTTTGTTCCCATACAAATTTTAGAATTATTTGTTCTAGTTCTGTGATAAATTGTATTGATATTTTAATAGGGATTGCATTAAATCTGTAGTTTACCTTGGGTAGTATGGTCATTTTAACAATGTTAATTATTCTAATCCATGAACACGGTACATCTTTCCATTCGCTTGTGTTGTCTTCAGTTTCTTTCATCAGTGTCTTACAATTTCCTGAGTACAGGTCTTTTACTTTCTTGGTTAGATTTATTCTGAGGTTGTTTTTTTTTTGATGGAATTGTAAATAGGGTTGTTTTCTTAATTTCTCTTTTTGATAATTTGCTGTTAGTCTATAGAAACACAACAGATTTCTGTATATTAATTAGGTATCTTACAACTACACTGAATTTGTTTATTAGTTCTAATAGTTTTTTGGTGGCATATTGAAGATTTTATATATGTAGTAGTATGTCATCTGAAAACAGTGACAGTTTTACTTCTTCCTTTCCAGTTTGGATTCATTTTAATTCTTCTTCTTGCCTGATTGCTGTGGTTAGTACTTCCAACACTATGTTAAATTAAGGTAGTGAGAATGGGCATTTTTGTCATGTTCCTGATCTTAGAGGAAACGCTTTCAGCTTTTCACCATGGAGTATGATGTTGGCTGTAGGTGTGTTATATATGGACTTTATTATGTTGAGGATTAAACATACCCACTTTATACCCACTTTGTTGGGAGTTTTCATTTTGAATGGATGTTGGATTTTGTCAAAAGCTTTTTCTGCATCAATTGAGAGGATCACATGATTTTTATTCTTCAATTTGTTAATGTGGTGTATCACAATGATTGATTTGCAGATATTGAACCATCCTTTCATCCTTGGGATGAACCACTTGGTCATGTTTTATGATCCTTTCAAAGTATTGTTGAATCTGGTTTGCTAATATTTTGTTGAGGATTTTTGCATCAAAGTTCATCAGTGATTTGGTCTGTAATTTTCTTTTTTTGTGTGGGGTCTTTGTCTGGTTTTGGTATCATGGTGATGCTGGCTTCATAGAAGGAGTGCAGAAGTTTTCCTTACTCTTCAGTTTTTTGGAATAGTTTGAGAATGATAGGTGTAAACTCTTCTCTAAACGTTTGGTAGAATTCACCTGTGTAGCTGTCTAGTCTTGGACTTTTATTATTGGGAGTTTCTTAAATTATTAATTCAATTTCGTTACTGGTAATTGGTCTGTTCATATTTTACATTTTCTTTTTCTTCCTGATTTAGTCTTAAGAGATTCTAAATTTCTAGGAATTTATCCATCTTTTATAGGTTGTCTGTTTTATTAGCATATAACTGTAGTAATCTTTTATGATCCTTTGTATTTTTGTGGTGTTGTAACTCCTTTTTCATTTATGATTTTACTTATATTTATCTCTTTTTAAATGTTTGGCTAAAGTTTTATCAATTTTGTTTATCTTTTCAAAGAACCAGCTCTTATTTTCATTGTTCTTTGCTATTGTTTACTAGTCTCTATTTCATTTATTTCTGTTCTGATCCTTATTTTTTCTCTCCTTCTACTAATATTGAATTTTGTTTGTTACTCTTTTTTCTAGCTCCTTTATATGTAAAGTTAGGTTGTTTATTTGAGATTTTTCTTGTTTGCTGAGGTAGGCTTGTACCACTATAAACTTCCCTCTAGAACTGCTTTTCCTGCATTCCATAGGTTTTTGCATGGTTGTATGTCCATTTTTGTTTCCCAGTTTTTTAAATTTCCTTTTTGATTTCTTCAGTGACCCACTGGTTGGTTAGTAGCATATTGGTTAGCTTCCACATGTTTGTATTTTTTTGCAGTTTTTTTCTTGTAGTTGATTCTAGTATCATATATTTGTGGTTAGAAAAGATGTTTGATAGGATTCCAATCTTCTTAAATTTACTGAGACTTATTCTGTAGCCTAGCATATGCTCTGTCCTGGAGAATGAATGTTCCATGTGCACTTGAAAAGATGTTCCATGTGCATCGCTCTTTTTGGTTCTACTAATGTTCTATTAATTTTGTCTGCTCTAGTGTGTCACTTAAGGCCAGTGTTTCCTTATTGATATCCTGTCTGGATGATCTATCTGTTGATGTAAGTGGGGTGTTAGAGTCCCCGACTATTATTGTGTTACTGTCAATTTCTCCCTTTATGTTTGTTAATATTTGCTTTATATATTCAGGTGCTCCTACGTTGGGTGCATAGTTATTTACAATTGCTGAATCTTCTTGGATTTGTCCCTTTATCATTATATGATGTCCTTATACCAATCTTGGTAAAGTGGTCATATGTTGGAGACATCCTAAGGGGTCCTGCAGTGCACTCCTCTCTGGTCACCAGAGCTCTGGGGTGCTCTCTACTTTGGCTGCTTAAGCCCTTCTGTTGTGGTGGGGTGACTACTGTAGGCTTGCTGGTAGGTGTGTCTGGCCACTAGTCTGGTTGGTTGCCATACTCTACCTAGTGTGCAGACTGCTAACTGCTGGTGGTTAGGTCTGGGTCCTGGCATGGCTGGCTTCACAGCCTGGGGTGTCATGGTGCTGTTGCTGGCTGACTCATGGGTGGAACCCTGTCCCAGGGTGGCTGGCTGTGGGGTTGGTATCCTGGAGAAAGCGCCAGCCTGCTGGTTGGCTGGGTTGTGGCCTGGTGGTTATGGGGTTGTGACAGCCTGCTAATGGGCAGGGTTAGTTTCTGAGATGGCTGCAGTGTATAGGGCATTTTAGAGCTGGTGTTGGTCTGCTGGTGGGTGGGGCTAGGTTCTGGTTGGCTAGGTGAGGGGCCCAATATGTCCTAGAGGTGGTGTCAGCCTTCTTGTGGTGGGCAGGGTCCTGACACAGCTCGCTGTGGGACTGTGTTGGTATTTGGCCACTGGTCGTTGAGGCTAGGTCCCAGGGCTATTGCCGGCCCACTGTTGGGCAGAGCCAGGTCCTGATAACTCTAGCTGTTGGATCCTGGGTTTCCTGGAGCTGTAGGGTCCCAAAGGCTGACTATGGGTCTCTAGGGGTCCTGGGGCTATTGCCAGCCAGCCCACTGGTGGGTGAGTCTGGGCCTTGGTGCTAATAAGCAGGAAGAACACTCCAAAATGGTGCTTACCAGCACCCATATCCTCGTGGTAGAATGAGCTTCCCCAAATTGCTGCTGTCAGAGTCCTTTTTCTCAGGGTAAGTCCCAGTTGCCCCTGGCCTCTCAGAGAGGGTATCTAAGATCAGCAGGTGGATCTGACACAGGCTCCTTTCAAATTACTGCTTCTGCCTTGGGTCCTGGAGTGTGAGATTTTGTGTGTACCCTTTAAGAGTGGAGTATCTGTATCCCACAGTCCTCTGGCTCTCCTGAAAGTAAGCCCTGTTGGCCTTCAAAACCAGACATTCTCAGAGCTTGTCTCCCCAGTGAAGGATCCCTGGGCAGGGGAGCCTGATGTGGTCCTTGGACCCCTTGCTCCTTGGGGACAGCCTCTGAAATTGTAATTATTCTCTGATTTGTGTGTTGCCCACCTAAGGATGTGGCTCTTGACTGTACCCCATCTCCACCCCTCCTACCCATCTTGTTGTGATTTAGCCTTCATATATTTAGTTGTAAAAGACCTTTTCTGCTAGTCTTCAGGTTGTTCCCATCAATAGTTTTTCTGTAAATAGTTGTAATTTTTTAAAACATCTTTATTGGAGTATAATTGCTTTACAATGGTCTTTTAGTTTCTGCTTTATAACAAAGTGAATCAGTTATATGTATACATATGTTACCATATCTCTTCCCTCTTGTGTCTCCCTCCCTCCCACCCTCCCTATCCCACCCCTCTAGGTGGTCACAAAGCACCGAGCTGATCTCCCTGTGCTATGCGGCTGCTTCCCACTAGCTATCTATTTTACATTTGGTAGTGTATATATGTCCATGCCACTCTCTCACTTAGTCCCAGCTTACCCTTCCCCCTCCCCATATCCTCAAGTCC
>RJWK010037839.1:0-21083 GCA_004363435.1 Platanista minor | reverse complement strand
TATATAAAACGGAACATTACTCAGCATAAAAAAGAATGAATTAATGCCATTTGCAGCAACATGGATGGACCTAGAGACGATCAGATTAAGTGAAAAATGTCATACAGAGAAAGACAAATATTATATATCCCTTACATGTGGAATCTTAAAAAATGATACAAATGAACTTATTTACAAAACAGAAACAGACTCACAAATATAGAAAACAAACTTACGGTTACCGAAGGGGAAAGGCAGGGGTGCGGGAGAAAAATTAGGAGTTTAGGATTAAAATATACACTACTATATATAAAATAGATAAACAAGGACCTACTGTAGAGCACAGGGAACTGTATTCAATATCTTGTAATAACATATAATGGAACAGTACATACACACACACACACACACACACACACACGTCTGTATAACTGGATCATTTTGCTGTACACCTGAAACTAACACAACCTTGTAAATTAACTTTACTTCAATTAAGAAATGGTTGTTAAAAAAATGACAACATCAAATGCTGGCAAGGAAGCCGAAAAACTGCCTCACTCAGACGTTGCTGGTGAGAATGTAAAACGACACAGCCACTCCGGAAAACAGTTTGGCAGTTTCTTGAAAGCTAAACATGCAACTACCATACAACACACCAAATGCACTCCTGGGCACTTATCCCCCCAGAAATGAAGACTTGTGTTCCACCAAAAAAAACCCTATATATGAATGTTTCTAGCAGCTTTATTCATAATAGACAAAAACTGGGGGGAAAAATCAACGCAGATGACCTTCACTGGGGACATGGTTAAGGACACTTGGTACATCCGTGTCATGGGATACTGCTCAGCAATGAAAAGGGATAGGCTGTTGATACATATGCAACAACATGAAAATGAATCTCTAAGGAACTGTGCTGAGAGCAAAGCCAAAATCAAAAGGCTGCAGGCTGCATAATTCCATTTATGTAACATGCTTGACATTACAAGATGGTAGAAATGGAGAACAGGGAAGTGGTTGCCATGGGTTGAGGAGGGGATGGGAGCAAGAGGGAGGTGGGTGTGGCTACAAAAGATCAACAGGAGAGATCCTTGTGGTTTTGGAAGTATGTTGACTATATCAATGTTAATATACTAGTTGTGATATTGTGCTGTAAGTTCTGTAAGATGTTACCATTAAGGGAAAATAGAGTAAAGGGTATATGGCATGTCTCTGTGTTACTTCTTAAAGCAACCTGTGAACCTACAATTGTTTCCAAAATTTTTTTAAAATTTAATTAAAATCACCTCCAAACAACAAGAACCTACTGCATAGCACAGGGAACTATACTCACTATCCTGTAATAACTTATAATGGAAAAGAATCTAAAAAAGAATATATATATATTTTTTTCAGATTCACATGTGTGTGTGTGTATATATATATATATATATATGAATTGAATCACTTTGCTGTACACCTGACACATTGTCAATCAACTATACTTCAATGTAAAAAATCATTACCAATGGCACTGCTTTTTATCTGGCCCTCTCTGGGTTTTCTCCCTCTTGGGGTAAAGGGTGGGGAGTGGGAGGGCAGAGCCAGTCTTGGAGCCCGGGTGGTCCTAGACATAAGTCTTTGCTCTTCCTATGCAAGTTGCAAAACCTTGAGTATGGCTTTCGTCTCCTTCAGGCCTCAATGCTGTAAAAGGATAATTAAAGTGACTTTGAAGGGTTGACTGGAGGTTAGAGAGAACATTTGCAACATGTGCATGGGGAGCCCAGCACATAATAAATACTCAATAACTAGTAACTCTTTCCACTGCTACTACCACCTCTGTGGATTCAGTCAACTTGTTTGGTACAGTGGTTGATGGTATATGGGCTCCTCTCCACTAGACTGGAAACTCCTTGCACAAAGTATTGGGTCCCATTCGTTAGCTCTTTTATATGGTACCTATCACAGTCTTTCATATGGGAAATATCTCATAGGTGCGTACTGCATTGAACTCATGGAATAAAGTATCGTACAGGGCTTCCCTGGTGGCGCAGTGGTTGAGAGTCCGCCTGCCGATGCAGGGGACGCGGGTTCGTGCCCCGGTCCGAGAAGATCCCACATGCCGCAGAGCGGCTGGGCCCGTGAGCCATGGCCGCTGAGCCTGCGCGTCCGGAGCCTGTGCTCCGCAACGGGAGAGGCCACAAAAGTGAGAGGCCCGCTTACTGCAAAACAAACAAACAAACAAACAAACAAACAAAAATGAAACCTGCTGTATCTCAGCAGATCCAAGGAGCATAAGATTTCTATACAGGACACAATTTCTCCAAATTCGTGTCTTAGGTCCCAAGCTCCAGTTGAGGTCATTTTATATAATGTCTTAAGGAAAAAGGACCTGGAGAAGAGAAACCAGTGGTTTGCAGGATTAAGTGCAAAGATGGCTTCCGTATTGATAAGGCAGGCCTTGTACTCTTGATAAAGGCAACCTTGAAAAGGTCTGCAGAATAATGAATAGAACAGCAATGTGTCACGTATTGTTGGTACAACAACAAACAGGAATGCCTACAATTGAACTCACCCACTAGAACAAGCTAGGATCCACTGTCTTTCCAACGCATTTCAAGCTGCTCCTTCCATTTTTCAATCTTTAGAGATAAAGCAGAAATCACTAGAAAATAGTTAACAAACTGGGGGACTATTTAGGGTTAAAGCGTAGTAGAACTGGGTTGTCAAAATGCCAGTGAGGGTGGAGAAGCTTGGGGGAGAAGGGAGGGAGGTTGTTAAGGTTCAGCTGATCTTTAAATGAAACAGGTTTCAGGTTCACCGGTTTGAAAGCACCTTTATAACAAGCTTCTTCTCTGATTATAAGCTCCTTGAGAGCAGGGGTCTCCATCTGTTTTGTTCACTGCCATTTTGCAAGTGCCTAGAACCACATAATATACACTCAGTAAATATTTGTTGAATGGATGAAGGGTCCACCTTTGTTACCCCGAGTGTCTCGGGGTACTGATGGTAGCACGAAATGTGGTCTGCCTTTGTCTTTGTTAAATCCAGTCGCAGGACAGAAACCTCCACCCTGACATCTCCACATTGGTCCAAAACCTCTGTCCACAAAACTCAAGGAAACACAACGGCAATGGAACCCGGCACGCTCAGTCAAAGGAAATCCTCCTGGCAAATAGGGGAGGATCGGATAAATGGTCCCTTATCTGAGTGTTCTCTCCACAAGGGTGGCACCCAGCTACACCTTCATAGGCTACTGAACCCAAAGAAGGCTGGTTTTCAGAATCTTTACTTTCTGATATCAAAAGCAGCTGGTGCCTGGCACTTAGCCAAGTAGTGCCAATGCCTGGGACAAAACGACCATTGGTTGAACACTATGTCCTGTAATAATTTCAGATCATCTAACATGATGAAGAAATGATACCTAGCCTGTGATACAGAAGACTGCAAAATATCAACAGCAGGTACTAAGGAAAGACTAAAATGTAAGAAGCAGGGACAGGAGTGGACCCAGCAAAGGGAACCAAAGTGACACCATCTTCTTTCATGCGCAACACAGAGCAGGGACAGTTTCTCCCCGTGGTTATCAAACCTATATGCTTTTCTAGCTGCAAACTCATGAAATGATCCTTGAAATTATATTACCCAGAGAAATTTTCCTTCATTGCTTATTTTGATATAATTTCAATAAATGTACAGTATGTGGAAATTATTTCTTCATTTCATCCTGGTTCTGAAAATGAAATTCAATTTATGAGCCAGTGTGTGGAACACTACAGCTGAGCACACCCCACCAGCAGTGTATTGTTCGCTGCAGGACTAGGTTTCTGGGTGAGAACAAATAACCCTTTAAGGGCAAGATGGTCTTCAGGTTTATTTCCAGTGGGTTGAATCATGGATTTTGGATTCTTAATCAATAGTGGCAACTCAGACACTCTATTTCTTCAATCTGTTTTGTGATCTCTGAAAAGAAGGGCATAGAGAGACCTCACAGAAGCTAAGAGGGCTAAACACCAGGGTCACATCTCTGCACCCCCAAGTGTGACCCCAGACAAGGAACTTGGGTACCAGCCAGAAACCCTGACCTTCAGAGGGATGGGTAGTGCTATAGGGCCCAGGCTATGTCTGTGAAGGCTCTGGATAAGAGAAGACGCAGCTCAGGGCTTCCCTGGCGGCGCAGTGGTTGGGAGTCCGCCTGCCGATGCAGGGGACGCGGGTTCGTGCCCCGGTCCGGGAAGATCCCACATGCCGCGGAGCGGCTGGGCCCGTGAGCCATGGCCGCTGAGCCTGCGCATCCAGAGCCTGTGCTCCGCAGCGGGAGAGGCCACAGCAGTGAGAGGCCCGCGTACCGCAAAAAAAAAAAAAAAAAAAAAAAGAGAAGACGCAGCTCAGCACCCACACCTGGCAGGTGCGGGGGAAGGTTGGATGGGCTATACATCAGTCTGTCTGGGGGAAAAGTGATGGCCACAAGCCTTTGGAGACCCTAAAGTGCAATCATCTCACTACTGGCATTACTGAGAAATGTGGCCCTCTGAAAAGGTAGATTTTCTACATAAACAAAATTCATCCCTTTGAGCCAGAAATACCTTTATTTAGTAATTTATTTAGAAATTTTTCTACAAATAGTATATGCCACTGATATTTGGGCAGTATTCTCTGGTGTGCCTGGACCATTGTCTCCAGCCACATTTATTTATTCATCATTGATATGCCCTACACTTGTTAAACATTTTGAAAATCACTCCTGATTATTTGCTTTCTCGAATTTTTAGAGTAAGCAATGAAGATGTTTCCAACATCTCCTGATGCCCCAATATTATGAGCATCCATCCTTCAGTGGCAGAATCCACGGCAGGCTTTGTCCCCACATCGTGGGTCCCACCCACATGGCTGAACTTTTATATGTACAGCTAATATCCCGTCTGTCAATGACCTTCTCTGTCATCTGTCACTTCTCAGTCAACAAGGGAGAGTCCTGTGTTTGCATCAGGCATCTTTCACTGCTTTTCAGAGCTGCCACTGGGAGCAAACCTGAAGGAGGCCAGGAAAAGCCACACCTCAGTGCGGCGGGGGGGTCCAGGCCACTACCCTGACCCTCTCTCTCTCCTTCCTCCTTCTGCCCCAGAGCCTGGCAGGGCATCCTGCAACTGTCACAACTGAGTCAGTGCAGATGTCATTGGTCAGAAGATGGGTACCACAGAACCTGGATCATCTCTGCTGTATCTAAGCAGCATCCCAGTGGCTTGAAAAACCAACCAACCAAACAGCCAACCAGCCTTACCTTGTACTTATATGATGGCAACTGGCAAAGTTAGGATATTTTGTATAACAGCTTAACCTAGAATTGGCTTTCTTGAGTAAGCAAGTGAGGAATATTTTTCTTGGAGTTTATTCACAGCCCTTGGCCATGCTCAAATATTTGGTGGGAACTCTACTGAAATTAGACCCTCAACAGTTTCAGAGCAAATACACGTTAGATTTTTTTTCTATGACTGACAACAGTGTGAAATTAGACACCTGAGAGAACTGCATGCTATTTGGATTTTCCCTTCACAACAGCAGCTTCTACGATGTCACGTTGTCTGACGGTTGCACTGTTTATTTTACTGTATTTGTTCCTAATAATAAATGCCATGTTTGGACACAAACACTCCATACATTTCCCCCAATAATCTTAAGCTTGTTCTTTGCGCAAAGCCACATATAAGAGAGAGATTTTCCCTTTTCACTGGACAGTGCTCATGGGCCAGGAAGAATTACCTTCAGAATAAAATAAGCAAGGGCCTCCCCGCAATTTTTAAGTGGGTGAGACTCAGTCTGAGATGAAAACCCATCAGTGATTAGAGCCTTCATTTTCAATTTCTGCAACAGGAGGAAAACTGAAATTAATTTTCCACTTTACTTCATTGGCAAACTATTTTTTACTTCGTTGAATGTTCACAGCACGGTAATAAATGGCAAATAATAAGCCGCCAGTGCTCTCAGCGCGGGGTTGGAGGCCCCTCAATTTCACCTTAATGGACACAGTTGCGTGGTCCCCCCTCTGGGAGGAAGTCTGGCTGTGGGTCTGGCCCTGATTCAAAATGGCCTTCCATGCCACTGGAGGACAAAGGTCTCAAACCAGAGTGACCTCACGGACCTCGCCCAAAATACAGCTCTTCGCTGCGAGAGAGACACCTGCACAGAGCTCCCCTAGTGATAGCAAGGGACCGAAGTCATCCCCACCCGCTCTTCCATACCAGGGCTCAGCAAATGTTTCCGCAAAGGACCAAAGAGTAAATACAGTAGACTTTGCAGGGTATATGGTCTCTGTCACAACTATTCATCTGCCACTGCAGCACAGAAGCAGCCGTGGACAACACGAAAACGATGGGCCTGGTTGCATTCCAGTCTAACTTTACTTACGGGCACTAACATGTGAATTTCATATAATTCTCACACGTCACTAAAGATTTTTCTTTTATTTTTCCAACGACTTAAGAGGGTAAAAGGTATATATATTTGTAGCCCAGAGATCTTACCGAAACAGGCAACATGATTTTCTAGGACAGCATCTACTGGTCCTACAAAGCCCAAGTAGAAAGTGCATCCCTTAAGGCCTTTGGAGTAAACTCAGACCAAACTCCAGCGGGTGATTTGAGACGCTAGCGTGATGTGTTGGTTTTTACCCTGGCTTCTCTCACAGAGGTGTTCACAGTGGACAAAGAATTGAGTCAATGTGTGCAAAGATCAGAATGGCCGGAAAAAAACTGGGAGATGTTCTGGAAGAAAGCATCTTTGAAAAGTGCACTGAGAATATCATTCCCAGCCTGCCGCCAGTTCCAAAGTGTGGGCCCTCACCCCCTAATTAATCTTAATGGCAGTGCTGCCTGCTTCTGCTTATGATATCATGATGAAAATTCAGCACACCTTGCATTCAAGCATCTGTGAGGCTTGAATGTCTTAGGAGCCGGCGACTCCATGGTAATGAAATTGCAGTCCAGGAGCTTGGCCCTCGCTGGAATTCTGCAGGAACACAGGGAATGTGGGTGTGAAACTGCAGGCAATTACATTTTATCCCTGCTACACAAGTTTCTGCTGAATTCATTACAATTTGCTCTCAAGATGGGGTTGGGGGACTAGAATTTCGGTAGTCCTGATGACAAAATTCAAAGCCAACGTTCCTTCTCCGTGCTGCGGGCAACGGCAGGATGTCCACACTGCAATGAGGCTCGGATGCGACGGATGCACGTTACCTCCTGGAACTGCAGCTGCCAATTAAACAAACTAAAAGGGCAGAGACAGAGGCCAGGCAGACAGCAGGCAGGCGGAGGAGACTCGGGCCTGAGGCGGTGGGAAGCAGCCCCTCCCCCCAGAGGGCTCTGGGTCCCCACTGGATGCTAAGCACCCATCAACACCTCCAGACAGGACTGCAGGGAGAGCGGGGAGGTGTACATTTGGAAGCTAAGTGAGAGAGAACCCCCGACTGGCAGCTGAATGCAGAGGGCAAGAGCTGTGACTAGGAAGGTCCCCGCAGTGAGGAATGAGCCCTGTCATACAGAGCGAAGTAAGTCAGAAAGAGAAAAACAAATACCATATGCTAACACATGTACATGGAATCTAAAAAAAAAAAGTCATGAAGAATCTAGGGGTAAGACGGGAATAAAGACACAGACCTACTAGAGAATGGACTTGAGGATATGGAAAGGGGGAAGGGTAAACTGAGACAAAGTGAGAGAGTGGCATGGACATATACACACTACCAAACGTAAAACAGACAGCTAGTGGGAAGCAGCCGCATAGCACAGGGAGATCAGCTCGGTGCTTTGTGACCACCTAGAGGGGTGGGATAGGGAGGGTGGGACGGAGGGAGACGCAGGAGGGAGGAGATATGGGAACATATGTATATGTATAATTGATTCACGTTGTTATAAAGCAGAAACTAACACCATTGTAAAGCAATTATACTCCAATAAAGATGTTAAAAACAAAAAAAAATGAAAGCAGGAATGAGCCCTGAGAGAGCCCGGGCCTGGGATGAAGCTGAAGAGCCAGAGGCCCCGCCCACCAGCTGAGGTGCTGGCTGGCTTGCCTCCCCTCTGTCCCAGCAGGACGGGCTGCCTGGGAGAGTTGCAGGCCCAGCAGCTTCCCTCCTGTCCTGGTTTATCCGGAGTCTGTGTTAGCGCAGCTCAGAGGCACCCTGGCAGAGGGAGGGGAGGAGACCCTGCCCCTCACCATCCTTAGATCCAAGTGGATTTGCCAGGCCACCCCTCCTCCCTCAAGCAGGCGGACGCGAAGCATAAAGGCCAGGCCTCTGCCCAGGACAGACATCTGGTGCTCCATGCGTACATCTTCCAGCAAGACCAACAGGAAGGCCCAGGACTGGAGCACAGGAGACATTCTTCTGAGCTGAATCCTCCAGTTTCTGCATAGTCCATGAGACAGAACAGTTCCAGACACAAGAGGGCAAGTCTGGCCCTGTTGACTGCTACCTTGCCCACCCTGGGAGGCCCAGGTAACCTTGCTGATATGCAGAGTGGCCCCACCTGTCATGTGGGCACAAGGCAAAGATGCTTGGCTACTGGTGCCTGCATCCTCACCTCAGTTTTAATGAACATCAATTGCATGGCTAAAGCTGACACTCCTACAGCCGCTAAGGGCCCTATACCCCATCTGAGGGTCAGTAACATCTAGGGAGCAAGGGCTCCCCCACTGGGGCAGGCAAACTGTTAGCAGGGTTCCTTCTTTATAATTTATCAAATGCTCGTTACACGTCTGCCAATGTGAGGCTGCATCTTCACACTTTGTTGAAACCGAGACTCCCAGGGAGTAGGGTGTTTGATCCAGCTCCATCCCTACAGTGGCTGGAGCAGCTGGCATGGCTGTGAGGGACAAGCCTGTGTACGGCTTCTGTGTTCAGGCATCACACGGATGCTCTGAAACCAGCCAGGAGAGCAGTATTCACGTCACAGAAAGTGGCAAATACTACAACTCAGGGCAACTGCACCCACCCACTGCCCTGCCCTGCCCGCAAGCTGGTTGCCGTTAGACTGCCCGGCACATGGCTGGACGCGTCCAGGCACCGCTGTGTGCTGGGTGGAAAGTGCTCATCCAGCAGCACGCTGTGTGTGGCCAAACACAGGGGACCTTGGCCCACAGTACACCTGCCACCGAACCCACAGCCACCATCTACCAGGTGACAGAGTGGGCCCTGAGGCCCCAGCTTTCGCCCCAAACGCACAGTGAAATGGATCCAGGGCAGCACAAGTAGAGTTCCACCTTGGCTTTACCAGGGTGGCACCAGAAGCCATAAACGGCCCCAAGGCAAGGCTCCCACCCTCACCGGATGTACCACTGTGGACGAGAAGAGCGGTGCCTTCCGGAGCCCATTCCTCCACTTATGAGAGGGGGATAATCATGGTCTGTTCCTTAGAGGGCTGCTGTGAGGAATGGATGAGGTCGCTCCCGGGAAAACACGCAGGCCCCCATGTGGCACTGCCCCCAGGCCATGCTGCTGGCGTGGCAGAGGTAGCTGTGCGAGATGCACCCGGCCGGCCTGCACAGCTGAGGGACCCGCGCCCTTGGAGCAGAAGGAACGCGGCCCCGGCATCCCACATCTAAAAAGCTCGCTCATTTCTGCCTCCAGTGAAGCAGCCTGGTCCTTAGACCAGAGATGGAGGCAGCTGCGGCCAGTGCACCGAGATGCACACCTTCACCCCTCCCGTCCTCCAGCGCTCACCAAGCATCAACCAGAGGCAGTCCCTGCCTTCAAGGGACTCAGCAGTCCAGGGCAGGGGCAAGAGGCGCAGAGGCCAGAGCAGGAGAGCTGAGGCCAGGCTTTCTCCACCTTAGCCCTGGGGACATTCCGGCCAGAGCATTCTGTGTCGGGGTCCAGCCTGGGAAGCCTCCCTGGCCTCTACCCACTAGATGCCAGTAGCGCCCCCTTCAGCCCAGCTGTGACAACCAAAACTGTCCCCAGACATGCTGAAATGTCTCTTGGGGGGCAAACTCATCCTGGTTGAGAACTGTGGCATCTGCTCCAGGGGCTGCGAGGGCTGGGAGACTAAACTGCCAGGCTCTGCCAACCTACGTGCTCAGGAGGAATCTGGAAATACATCACCAAAGTGTTGGCAGTGACTTTCCAAAGCGAGCAATTTTGGTAGTGTTCGGCCTTTGTAAACATCCTTGTGAATAACGAGGTGAAACCCCGCCCCTAGTTGCCACGAGCCTAGGAAGGGGGTGTAGAGGCAGTGACCAAACCTGAGTGCTGACGGCCGGTGTCTAAGAGGCAGCAAGGGTGGCTCCTCCAAGGCAGCAGCAGGGACGAAGTTCCCTCTCCCCACCACGGGTGCTGTCTTTCTCCCTCCAGGCCAACAATCAAACCTAAAAACCATCAGTGAGCAAGGAGCCTGGCTCTCAGAGGGACACGGGCTTGTCCCCGCAGCTGGGGAGCTGGGTCTCATCAGGTTCTGTGTCCCAGGCGCCCACCAACGTCTGGCTCACTGCCTGAGCTCCTGCAGTGTTTATGGGACCAACCCCCTTCTTGATTAGCAAGCAAGGACACTGGTCCCAAAGTGACTTTCCCAAGGCCTCAGAGCATGTTAGTAGCAAACTAGGGTAAGCAGTGAGGAAAAACAATGATGGCACCTGATGGCCAGCACTGCCAAGTGCCCACCAAGGCCCAGGCTAAGGGTACTGAAGATGTACCTGGTCTCCAAGGCCCTCTGAGAGTGAGGGATGGGATTATTCCCACCATTCTACAGTCAAGTTCCCACAGCCAGAAAGGGGCAGATGTGGAAATGAGACTTAAGCAGAGGCAACACTCCTGACCCCAAGCGGCATAACTTCGCCCTAAGGAGACAGGTGATGGACAGGCAGGGCTGACGGCAGGGTGGTCATTACACAGAAAGCCACCAAATCAGGCGTATTTTCCCAACCACCCCTCACCCCCGGTTCTGCTTGAAAGGACCTCGGCACACACTCAGAGCACTTGTCCCCGACAGGAAAGAAAGGACCTGCCTGTTGCAGTCGAGGGAAGTCTGCTGACTGAAACCAAAGCAAACTCATCCAGCTCACGTGGGAGCGCCCAGCCTTGCCCCAAGTCCAGTCTGACAGGAAGAGTGGCTTTGTTCCTCCCTTTCCCTGCGCCCCACCGTGTGCGGTGTGACTGCTGAGGGCCTTCCCTGAGCTACTCCCTCCCCGAGTCGTCCAATTAAATATTAAAATGTAGACATCTTTGGGTTGACTCAGTTGTAAGTTTAGGAACGAGACTCTGACCCGAGGCTTAAAATACATGTTTACGTATAACTTTCAAACTGGTACATCAATCCATTTGCTGCCACTCTCCGTAAAAACAAGGCATGTATAGGAGCCCCAAGTTCTGCCTTTAAAAATATACTTCTGAATTAGCATCTGGGAAATTGGCCTGTTTCCAGTGAAAAGGGAAACTTCTCACCACTCAGTGCTCCTGGGCCCTGCACTGGGCTGGTTTCAGGTACTTCAAAGCTCCTTGTCATTTGAACAAATTGGAAACAGAAAACAGAGGGATGAGAAAGAAGCTATGTCTGTGCAAGCACTCTCTATCCAAAGTCCCATCGGCCTTTTGATGTGGCCCTGTGGCCACATTTCTTTCTCAAAGCTCCAGACGCTGGTCCCAGCATCCTCCTGCTGCTGTTCTGAAACTGAGCTAATCCAGCTTTCCAGACAGTGTGCAGCACCACGCAAGCCAATGCACCTAATATGATATTGCTGGCCATGAGGCAGACGATGGTTAAACTCAGTTTTGCTGCTCCAGGTTTCCCTCCCATTTCAACGTCCACATCAAAGGCCATTTCCCTTGTTTCCTCTCTGCGTATTTTCAAACTACTCTGTGGTCATTATTACTCATTTCCCTCAAGATAGAGTCCTGTGAGTGGACTCATCACCCAGCCAGGTGTGGGACTGAGACGCAGGTCCCGGAGCCAGAATGCCTGCCTTCAAGCCCTGGCCTTCTGGCACTCGTAAAAGGATGACCTCGGGTGGATTATTTCACTTCATTCTGATTTGGTTTCTTTACCTTTTAAATATTCATGATCCCAATACTGACGTGATGGGGTTACTGAGCGGATCAAATAGAATATCTGTGCTCGAAAGATAACATGCAACAATTGAGGTTGCTCTTTTTTTTTTTTAATAAATAAATAAATATATTTATTTATTTTTGGCTGCGTTGGGTCTTTGTTGCTGCACGTGGGCTTTCTCTAGTTGCGGCGAGCGGGGGCTACTCTTCATTGTGGTGCGTGGGCTTCTCATTGCAGTGGCTTCTCTTATTGCGGAGCACGGGCCCTAGGTGCCCGGGCTTCAGTGGTCGTGGCTCACAGGCTCAGTAGTTAGGCGCGTGGGCTCTAGAGCGCAGGCTCAGTAGTTGTGGCACACGGGCTTAGTTGCTCCGCGGCATGTGGGATCTTCCCAGACTAGGGATTGAGCCCGTGTCCCCTGCATTGGCAGGCAGATTCTTAACCACTGTACCACCAGGGAAGTCCCAGGTCGCTCTTTTTATTTTTGATTCAACCAGTATTATTTGAGGACCCCCATGTGTCAGGCATCGTGTTAAGTGCTGGAGACAGAACCGTGAAGAAACTGGACTGACTCCTTGCCTTTCAAGAGATAAAGGGGGAAAGACAGGCAAAAACATGAAGAATTACTTCCGAGTTTCAGGTAGTTCTATGCTGGAAACACGAGGGGCTGAAATAAAGGGCAGTGAGGCTGGTTGAGTGGACAGGGCTGGCCTCTCTGAAGAGCCAGATGAACGAGGAAGATGCAGCCGGCAGGGAAAGGGAGAAAGGTTTTCCGAGCAGGAATCCGTGACCTGGGTAGAAGCAGGAAGAACCGTGGCCAGATGGAGGATCTGAAGGAGCACAGGGACTGGGGCTGGTGAGCTAGGAGCAGCGGCGTAGACGGCCAGAGGTGTCGACACTTTCAGAAAAGCACTTCGGCTGATGTGCGGGGAACAAGCTGAGAGGGGCAAAAGTGGAGGAAGGGAGACCAGGTAGGGAACACACTTCAAGGCAGGATGTGCAGAACCTGGTGATGAAGCACACATAGGGAAGATGGGAAGGGATTAAGCATGACCTAGATTCCCTACTGAGGCAGGAAGACTGGGGAGGAGATGGAGGGGGGGCAGGATGGA
Organism: Platanista minor; assembly: GCA_004363435.1. Classification (NCBI taxonomy): domain Eukaryota; kingdom Metazoa; phylum Chordata; class Mammalia; order Artiodactyla; family Platanistidae; genus Platanista; species Platanista minor. The sequence goes on along the minus strand of RJWK010037839.1, from coordinate 7,978 downwards.
AGGAAGTGGGACATTTCATTTAGACGTGTCCAGACTGAGATGCAGATTACCTGTCCTAAGGTGGCATGGAGTCTCGGGTTAAAGGAGATATTTACATCTGTGGGGACGTCCGAGAGGGGACGTGGAGGAGCAGGCTCAGGGCTGGGTTGGGTAAAGAAAGTTGAACAGAAAACCCAGAAGACATGACCAGGAAAGTGAAGGAAACCAGCCAGGAGAAGGTTCTGTCTTCGAGTCAAGAGAAGAGGGTAGCTCGCTGTCTTCTGCTGCTAGGAGGTCAAGTCATTCCAGGACAGAGGGGTGTTGCCGTTGTTGGCCTTGGTAAGAACAAAGGCCAGAGCGGCAGGTGGAGGAGGACTGGGGACACTCGGGATAAGCTCCCCTGAAGAGAGGCAGGGAACTAGAGTGGTACCTTGAGACAGATGCATGCTCCAGGAAGGGTATCTTTTCTTTTTTGCTTTTTTTTTTAATTGAAGTATAGTTAATTTAGAATGCTGTGTTAGTTTCAGGTGTACAGAAAAATGATTCCATTATATATATTCTTTTTCATTTCTTTTCCATTACGGTTTATTACAAGATATTGAATACTGTTCCCCGTGCTGCACAGTAGGTCCTTGTTGATTATCTACTTTATACATAGTAGTGTATATATGTTAATCCCAAACTCCTAACTTATCCCTCCCCCGCACTTTCCCCTTAGGTAACCATAAGTTTGTTTTCTATGTCTGTGAGTCTGTTTCTGTTTTGTTCATTTGTATCGCTGTTTTAGATTCCACATTCAAATGATATCATATGATGTTTGTCTCTGTGTGACATACTTCACTTAGTATGATCATCTCTAAGTCCACCATGTTGCTGCAAATGGCATTATTTCATTCTTTTTTGTGGCTGAGTAGTATTCCATTGTATATATGTGCCACATCTTCTTTATCCATTCATCTATCGATGGACATTTAGGTGGCTTCCATGTCTTGGCTATTGCGAATAGTGCTGCTATGAACAACGGGTGCATGTATCTTTTCGAATTAGAGTTTTCTCCAGATATATGCCCAGGAGTGGGATTGAAGGATCATATGGCAACTCTATTTTTAGTTTTTTAAGGAACCTCCATACTGTTCTCCATAGTAGCTACACCAATTTACATTCCCACCAACAGTGTAGGAGGGTTCCTTGAGAAAGGATATCTTTTATTTATTTATTTATTTATTTTTTCTTGCGGTACGCGGGCCTCTCACTGTTGTGGCCTCTCCCGTTGCGGAGCACAGGCTCTGGACGCACAGGCTCAGCAGCCATGGCTCACGGGCCCAGCCACTCCGCGGCATGTGGGATCCTCCTGGACTAGGGCACAAACCCCTGTCCCCTGCATCGGCAGGCGGACTCTCAACCATTGCGCCAGCAGGGAAGCCCCGAGAAAGGATATCTTTTAAATGGGAAAGGTTTGTACAGTGATGGAAATAGTCCAGAAGAGAACAGATGAATGGTATCGTATGGGGAATTCTAGGAGAGATGCTCGTGAGAAGACAGAGGGGATGGGAGCAGAAGCAGAGTGGAGCCTAAGGCCATAGACCAAAAGATGGGCAACTCTCATGGCCATAGAGAGAACATCTTAGTTTTCTGTTGCTGTGGACAAACCAATACCATTACCTCATGGCTCTCTAGGCTGGAAATTGAGCAGGAGTCACCTGGGCTCTCTGTTCAAGGTCTCCTTGTTCAAGGTCTCCCAAGGCTGAGACCAAGCTGTCAGCAAGGGCTGTGCTCTCATGGGGCGCTTGATGTGCTCTTCCAGGCTCATTCAGGTTGGAAGAGAAAGGAGACATTGTTTCTTGCGGTTGTAGGACTGAGGTCACCATTTTCTTACTGGCTGTTGGCCTGGGGTTGCTCTCAGCTCCTAAGAGCCACTCACCGCATGGCCCCTTTAACTCCAAAGTCAGCACAAGGAATGTCCCTCATGTAGGAATGTCTCTGACCTCAGCAAGGACCCGTCCCTTTGAAGGGGTCCCCTGATTGGGTCAGGCCCATGGAGATAATCTTCCTTTTGACTGACTCAAATTCAACTGCTCAGTAGCCTAATCATGGGAGTGACATCCATCCTATCCACAGGCTTGACGCACACTTAAGGGGATTGTACAGGGCATGTACGCCAGGGCCAGGAACCTTGGAATTCTGCCCATCGGGGAAAGAGGGAAAAGATGGAGAAGGGCAGAGGCACGTTGCTGGCACAGAGTGGGGAAGACAAGAGATTTTGCAGCTTGCAGTGCTTATTTCTCAGTGCAAAATACGGCAAGTTCACCTGCTGAGCAAGTTGGAGGAGAGCGCGTGGGAGGCTTGAAGAATGAAGACAGGAGGTGAAGGAACCGAAAGGCCGGGCTGGAAGGAGGAGGCTGGAGTTGGTGCTGAGTTGGAGCATGTGATGGGGGCGTGAGTGGGCACTGGCAACCAGGGAGAGGGGAGCATGGCAGTCGGCTGGCAGCGCTTCACTCCAGCCGGGCTTTGCCAAAAGGGAGGAAAAGACATTCCGGGAGCAGTAGTGGGGGTAAGAGGGGCCCAAAGACACCTCCTATAATTCCCAGCAATAGTGCAGCTGCAGGGAGGTACAAGCCAGAGGGCAGCCATGGGAAGGCACAGGTGTATGAACCCTGAGGGCTTTGGAGTAACCAGAGAACCTGTTCTTAGTGCTTGACGCAAAAGCAGCAGCCCTTCCTGGATCTAGGGAGACTCCCGCCTTCTTGATTGCAACACGAATACTTATAATAAACTGGAAGGAACTTGAGCGGGTCTCTGTTCCCTAAAACCTGAAAGACCACTCACCCTACCCCTGCCAGGCTCTGCGTCAAGTACAGAGGGGATGGGGACACATCCTTCCTCGGATCTCTGGTCATTCCTCAGAGGACTCCACAGCCTCATGCAAACTGAACAGGTCGTCACCACACAGACTCAGATGGACCACAAAGGGGGCGGAAGCCAAGTGTGTATCCTTGGCAAAAAGTTTTCAAAAGAGGCGTGAACGTTAAAAATGAGATGTCAGCATGGTGAATCTGTGCCCCCACAGAGGGACATCCTGATGGTGCTGGCGGCCAGGACAACCTCAAATGGCCTTCCGAGCAGCACTCTGATCTGGCCTCCGTTCTCAGTAGCCTCAGCTCCAGAAATAACACTATAGAAACCTATATTTATACTACGTTTACTGCTCACCCTGGAACACACCAGGGCCCTCCATAATCTTACTTTGCCCCTGCTTTGATGGCCCTTCCACGAGCCCACCTCTGCTGCGCAGACCCCTGCTCCCCCTTCCCACTTCTGAGAAGTCTCAGGGAGAGCACCACCCCCTCCAAAATTCCCAAGAGAGCCCATAGCTCCGCCCACTAACCTCTGCCGCTTCCCACCTGCATCCATCAGGACATCTGCGCAAGGAGCAGTAAGAAAGTATCTCACAAGCAGAGGAAAGATATATAAACTTTGCCTTTTTAACCGTTAATAAATGTTGATTGCCATTTGAGAGATCTGTTCAAATTCTATCTCTGTTTTAGAGGAGAACGTAGACAACATCTTAATGACCTTAAAATAAGCAAAAAAAAAAAAAAAGTCACAAACAGAAAATAATTGCATTATTCATAATTCATTCATAATGCATAATACAGTAACAATATTAAACTAAGAGCTATTCATGAAAATACACCATTTAAGAGAGTGAAAAGACAACCCACAGGGCAGGAACAGGTATTGATAGTACACATATCCAACAAAGAATTCATATCGAGAGAATATAAAGAATTCCTACAAATTAGTAAGAAAAAGACAATGAATGCAATTTACAATGAGCAAAGGACTTAGGCTTTTCACAAAGGAGAATCCCCTAATGGCTAATGAATGAAGGGAAATGTGTTCAACGTCATTAGTTATCAGGGAGAAGTTAGAACCACTACGGGAGATCTTGGTTTGTGCCATGCACTGTGCTAAATACTACTTTTGCACTGAGAGTTTTGTTTATAGCAAAAAAGAAAACAACAAACCACCGCTACGAGAAACCACTAGACGACTATCAGAATGGCCCAAGCGAAACAGTTGGAACGTGGCAGGTGTTGGTGAAGGTGTGCAGCCACTGGAATGCCCATACGTGCTGCTGCTGGCGTGTCTCAGTAAAATTACTTTGCAAAATTGTTTGGCGCGCCCTATGACCCACCTGTGTCACTCCTGGGCATGTGCTCAACAGAAATGCTTCCTACGTTTACCCAAAGACATGTACAAGAACGTTCCTAGCAGCTCTTTTTCATGATAGCCCCAAACTGGAAGTTATTCCAATGCCCAGCAACAATAGAATGGCTGAACACACTGTATTTTGGCACAAAGAAATTCTACTCAGCCGTGAGTGGTTCTACTCAGCGAACCACAACAACATGCCGTAATATGGATGAATCTTCACAATGTGTGAAGGAGGCCAGCCAAGATCAGTACATACTGCGAGGTTCCACTGACACAAGGTACAAAACAGGCCAACCACGTGGCCAGTATTTCAATCCCGGGAGTGACAGTAAGGGAGACACGTCCTCTGTCTTGATCTGGGTCCTGGTCACATAGGTGTGTTCGCTTTGTGAAAAGTCGTGGAACTGTACGCTTAAGATATGTACATTTTTATGTACAGTGTACCTCAATTAAAAGTTTTTTTTTTAAGTCGGTTCTGCTTTTACGGGCAGGTGTTTAGTGCCAGCTGCCCAGGTAGCAACGGCACAGCCTGTATCCTCTTCTCTCGGGAAGCAGAGCCAACAGGTCGAATTTACCAACCACTCGCATACAGGCGTTTCAGTACGATTTCATTGTGAAAGAGTTTCACAAATCCATATTTCTTGAGGCAATTTACCCTAAGCAAATTTCATTGAACTCTGTTCAAATCAAGAACTGCTTGAAACTTGGGAAAAAAATTAGCGTGTATACTATACAGACAAAAACAACAGAAGTAACATTTTCCCGGAGCAATCTCTTATTGAAATCTACCATCATTTCATCACAAAATATTTCATATTGTATTTCATAATATATTATATAATATTTCATATTTATACGTTGGTGAAGTAACGGAAAAGAGCTGATTGTTACCTTGGCACTCCTTTGGAAGGCATTCATGCAGGTACTGGCATGTAGTAACCCACAGCCATCTGCAGGACAACCCACAGTGTAGGGTTACTATTAGCTCCATTTTACAGATGGAGAAGCTGAGTGGTTAAACAGTTGGTTCACAATCACAAATCTCTTATATGAAGCTGATGGGGCACAAACCCAGGTGCCTGCTTCCTGCACTTGTGATTCTGTCTGGGAATGATTTTCACCCATGAGTGTGAACCTCTGGGTCTTGGCGCTGTATCAGCGTGCCTCTCCTGGGCCACAGTGGATTTCTTAGGGGTAGACACCTGATGGATGGGAACTGATCCATTTGCTGACCAGAATCCAGAATCTGATCTAAAAGCTACCAAGTAAGAGGGGTGGGATGGAGGTGCATGAAAGATAAACAGGTGAAGGAAACCCAGGAGCACCTGAAATCTTATTGCTAGAGCCCCCGAATGCCCTGACTCTCTCTTTCTGAGACCTGGATTTCCAACACTTCTTTTTTTCTTTTTAACTTAATTTTTATTTTATATTGGAGTACAGTTGATTTACAATGTTGTGTCAGGTTTCAGGTGTACAGCAAAGTGATTCAGCTATACATATTCGTACACATAACCATTCTTTTTCAGATTGCTTTCCCATATAGATTACCACAGAATACTGAATAGAGCTCTCTGCACCATAGAGCAGGTCCCCGTTGATCATCCATCCCATATACAGCAGTGTGCATATGCCAATCCCAACCTCCCAATTTATCACTCCCCCCGATTGAGGAATTTTTTTTGGGGGGGGGGCCATGCAGCATGCAGGATCCTAGTTCCCTGACCAGGGATCGAACCCGTGTCCCCTGCAGTGGAAGAGCTCCGAACTTCCACTGGACCACCAGGGAAGTTCCTGACTGGGGAATTCCTGATTGGAGCAGGGCAGAGGGCAGGAGGAGCAGAAGTGGATTTCTGGGCTGAGTTTTATCGGAAGAAGAACAATCTGAAGCAAAACAGGGAAAGCTGGGGCCAGTGTGTATTTCTGCCTGGTCTCTGGTCCCACATCTACCTACTTATATCATGTGACCACATAAATTGCTTCCCTTACCTTCACACCCCCAATCTTTCCTTTTCTCTTCACACATTACATTTTCAATTTACTTTCTGTAAACCAGAACCAAGCACTGCAGACCAAGAAAAACAGATCTGCTTTGGTTCTCAAATACTAGAGGAAAGAGCACCTTCCCAGGACTTTTTGGTTTACATCTGCAATGGTTTTTAGGACCAAGCATAGAAGAGAATGTTTTCTATATTCTGGAGCTAGGCATACTCTAGTTACCACCTAGTTACCATTCCACATGATGAAAAAGGATTCAGCAAGACTAGTTAGGTAACCACCACACAGATACCAGTGTTGCAGACAGCTGCAATCAGAGCCAGGGTAGTCTTCTCTGGTAGAGCCTCCTGCCAGAAGAGAGAGAATGCTGGCAGTTTCCTCATCCTCTAAGAAGTGTCAATGCTTGTTGCTCTACAGGGAAATACTCTGAGTGAGTTTCCCCATAAGAAATAAGGGAAGCATGCAGTACATAGGTCCCTGAGAGGCAATAAAACACCACAAGCGACAGAAAATAATGGTTTCGGGGGAGGATGTGTTGGCGGACCTGAGTGTTAATTTTTTCATCCATTCAACAAATATTTATTGAGTATCTACTATGTTTCAGGCACTGCCTTAGGAAATGATGCTACAGAAGAAGGTAAGACATATAGAGCCATCATAGCAAATCAGGATTCATTCCAAACAATACAAAGACCTAAGCATAAGGCACAGAAACCATGAAATACTATAAGTGTGGAAGAGTATTTTTAAAAATTAATCCCAGCTTTGAGGTGGTCTTTCTACGTATGATGTCATAAAAATTTTAAATGTTCACATTTTTTAAAAGAATGAAATAATACCATTTGCAGCAACATGGATGGACCTAGAGACTATCACAAGTCAGACAAAGACAAATACCATGATATCACTTATATGTGGAATCTAAAACATGACACAAATGAACCCACTTATGAAACAGAAAGAGACCCACAGACAAGGATAATAGGCCTGTGGCTGCCAAGGGAGATGGGGGTGGGGGAGGGGAGGATTGGAAGTTTGGGGTTAGCAGATGCAAACCACTATATACAGAATGAGCAAAAAACAGGGTCCCACTGTACAGCACAGGGAACTGTACTAAACATCCTGTGACAAACCATAATGGAAAAGAATATGAAAAAGAATACAGGCGGGTGGGGGAGGGGCAAGCTCTGGAGTCGCGGAGGAGAACGCAGCATCAGGGGCGCGGAGAGCAGAGCGGAGAGATTCCCGCACGGAGGATCGGCGCCGACCGGCGGCACTCACCAGCCCGGGAGGCTTGTCGGCTCCCCCGCGGGGGCAGGCGGGGCTGGGAGCTGAGGCTCGGGCTTCGGTCGGAGCGCAGGGAGAGGACTGGGGTTGGCGGCGTGAACACAGCCTGCAGGGGGTTAGTGCGCCACGGCTAGGCGGCAGGGAGTCCGGGAAAAAGTCTGGACCTGCCGAGGAGGCAAGAGACTTTTTCTTCCCTCTTTGTTTCCTGGTGCGCGAGGAGAGGGGATTAAGAGCTCTGCTTAAAGGAGCTGCAGAGACGGGCGCGAGCCGCGGCTGACGGCGCAGACCCCAGAGACGGGCCTGAGACACTAGGGCTGCTGCTGCTGCCACCAAGAAGCCTGTGTGCGAGCACAGGTCACTCTCCACACCTCCCCTCCCGGAGCCTGTGGAGCCCGCCAACGCCAGGGTCCCGGGATCCAGGGACGGCTTCCCCGGGAGAACGCACGGCGCGCCCAAGGCTGGTGCAACGTCCCGCCGGCCTCTGCAGCACTCCGAGCCC
>RJWK010037838.1:0-21084 GCA_004363435.1 Platanista minor | reverse complement strand
TGTCTCTGTTTTTAGGGGTTTTTTGTTTGCCCTACCCAGGTAAGTGTGGAGTTTCTTGCCTTTTGGGAGGTCTGAGGTCTTCTGCCAGCGTTCAGTAGGTTTTCTGCAGGAGTTGTTCCACGTGTAGATGTATTTCTGGTGTATCTGTGGGGAGGAAGGTAATCTCCGCGTCTTACTCTTCCGCCATCTTGTCTCTCCTCTGAGGCCAGTTTTCTGAGAGAAGCTCCCACGTTTTGGATTTGTCTGATTGTTTCCTCATTTTGAGATTCAGTGTAAGTGCTGGGAAGAGAACTCTGGAGATGATGATGTGTTCATGAATCACACCACAAGGCACAGGAGGCCTGTCCGCCTGGCTCCTGGCAACGCCATATCTCCTCACTTGTCTGAAATGCTGCCCGCCACAGCTCTCTCCTGTACATATTTCTGTTTGCAATTAGTAAGTAACCTGTGGAGTGATGAATATTTAGACTGTCGTTTCACTTGTCTTATTTTTATTCAAAAACCCTTAGTGGATCTCTCCCCATTTCCTAGAATGTAAGAGTATAAGGGTATTCTTTGTTAGATATGTATTTTGCAAATATTTTCTGCCCATAATTCACCTTTTTTTTTCCCATTTAAATTTTTTCATTTTTAAATTTTCTATTGAAGTATACTTGATTTACAATGTTGTGTTAGTTTCACACCTTTTTGTTTTCTTAACTGTGACTTTTGACGAGCAGGAGTTTTTAATTTTGAAGTCCATTTTATCAGTCTTTTTCTTTCATAGTTCATGGTATTTCTGTCCTGTTTAAGAAATCTTCTGCCTAACACAGTGGTATATTTTCTCCCACGTTTTATTCTAGAAGTTTTATGGTTTGACTTTAGTACCAGGTTTATGAACTAATTTTATTTTTTGTGTATAATGTAAAGGAACGGTGAGGTTCGCTTTTTCCATACAGATATCCAGTCATTTTTTCCTTGCTCCGTCTGTTGAAAATACCATCCTTTCCCATTGAATTACCTTGGCACCTTTGTGGAAGATCAGTTGACCATGTAACTATGGGTGTCAATGTTTTATTTGTTTGCTTGTTTGTTTTTTACAATGAGCATAATACATTTTTACCAAACAAGGGATTAGTGGGTGAGTAAAGTTACATTATAGGCTAATATCCCCAGAAATCCTGCAGGTCAGTGGAGATGTACTAGTTTTAAGCCCTTTGAGGTCAGGGACTCTTTCATTCATCTGTTAATTGAACAGTATTGAGTGTTCAGCATTGAATAAGACATCCATGGTCCCTGCACTTACAGAGCATGCAGTGGAATGAGGGAGACAGACCATAAGAAGGCGAACGCATACCTGAATAATACATATTGTGGTGAGTCCTATAAAGGATGAAAAATAGGCTTACTGAGGAGAATGAGCAGAGGACCTCAGAAGTCCTCTCTGAGAGGTTTTTAAGCTGGAGCAGCACATATGAGAATACCGATTGCAGAAATGAAGTTGGCACATTTGAGAAATTGAAAACAAGCCCCTGGAGTGTATTGCTTCCAGTGGAGAGTGTTCGTAGATAACTTTGGAAATGTAAACTGAGGCCTGACCATGCAGGGACTTGCTGGGATGATAAGTAGTCTGGATTTTATCAGAGTGCACTGGGAAGGCATTGAAGGTTTTGTTGCTTGTTTTTATTTTAGCAAATCATGTAATTACTGTCTAGATCAATAAATTAAACATAACTAGCAGCTTAAAAACCTCCCTTATGGCCCCCCTCCAGTGTTTACAGCATGCCGTCCAAAAAAAGCAACTGCTGTTCTGACAGCTATCTCCATGGATTTAGTTTTAACTTCATCCTGGTTTTGAACCTTGTATAAATGAAATCACACTGTGTACTATATAAGTGGAACCGTGGTGTCTGGGTCCTTTCATTCAAAATGACTTTTGTGAGAGTCATCCATGTTGTCGCTCATTTTCCCTGCTGTAATCTGAGGAGTTGTCACATGATCGGGTTAGCTTTTAAAAGGCGTTGGGCTGTCCTCTGGGGAAGTAGGCTCTAAGAGGCAGGAGAAGCAGCCTGAAGACTGCGGAGGCAGCTGTGCAGGAGCCAAGGGGAGGTAGGTGCAGGGGCCAGTGCGAGGAGCTGGAGACGTGGCCTGAGGCAGACAAGTGTGAGACGTGCACTTGGGAGGTAAGACTCCGGGAGTTCACTGACAGATTGGGCAAGAGTAGGAGTGAAGGGAAGGGGTGTGGCGTGATCCCCAGGTTTCTGGCTTTGACAACTGATAGATGGAGGTTTCATCTCCTTCTCATAGGAGGGACTGGGGGAAGGACACACAAGTAAAATAAAAACTAAGAGTTCATTATTAGGTATTTTAAGATGCTTGTGAGATATGAGAGAAGCTGTCAAACAGGCATTTGCATTACGGGTATGGAGCATATTGGATTAAAATGGGAAGTTTGGGTAGTTTGCATATTATGAGGCAGCTGCCATGTAAAGAGTTCTGTGTTGGAGTTAGAAGATCTGAGTTTCACCATTTTACTCAGCTTCTGTTGGCTGCGTGACTAAGGGCAAATCACTTGATCTTTTTGAGCTCCATTCCTTCTCATCTGTAAAATGGGAATGATACTTTGCTTCATAGGATTAAACAACATGTAATATATTAGGCCTCAGTTTATAGATATTTGACCCAGTGGATGCTCAGAAAAGTTCATTCACGCACATGCAATTTGGATTGGTAGGAGAAAGTCGGATTATGGAAAATTTTGAAAGGCATGGAAGGGACTTGGTGTGGTATGGAGTTCAGAGTGTCTTAATATGGGAGTAGACTCAGTGCAGTTTGGTTTTAGATGAAACTAAGAAGTAGTTAGAGGTGAGAAATATCTAGAAACTCAGTCGTTGTAGGTCCAGGATAAGGTGCTGACGAGGGCCTGGCCTGACATGGATGTAGAGATCAAAGAACAAATCACAGTTCAAAGGAAGAGACTAGACTTGTCCAATGATTAGTTTTACGGCCTCACAGAGAGGGACGAATCAGTCACCTGTGAACCTGAGGCTGCTAGCCTGGGAAGCTAGAAAAATAGTGGAAGCAACGGCCGATCTGGGGTAGTCTGAAAGGAAAGCTGAGTTAAGGAAGGACAGTCTGTCTGTTCAGCTTTGAATGTATGACTCTTAAGGTTATAGTATGTTGTCTGTGGGTGGTTGGATATTCTCTGGCAGTGAGATCTTGTGGAAGAGAGCACAGGATTAGAAGCTAAGAGGTTGCTTCTTTTTCAGGCTTAATCACTAATTAGCTTTGTAGTCTTGGGAAATTCAGCAAATATTGAATGTAGTTATCTGAAAAATGAAGCTAACACCTCCCCTTTCAGCTTTACAGGCTTGTTTTGTGGATTAAATAAGAATGTATATGAGGGGACTTCCCTGCTGGTGCAGTGCTTAAGACTCGGAGCTCCCGAAGCTGGGGGCCTGGGTTTGATCCCTGGTCAGGGAACTAGATCCCACATGCGTGCCGCAACTAAGAGTTCGCATGCCACAACTAAGGAGCAGGCGAGCCTCAACTAAGATTTGGTACAACCAAATAAATTAATTAATTTTAAAAAATGTATATGAAAACACTGTAATTGTAAACTCTTATACTATAATTGTAACAGGGTAATGTTATTTCTGTTCTTAGTTCAAACTAAAATAAAATTTTGGGTTATAGAGCTAGAGAAGAGAAGAGAAGGGGGAAAATACCAAACTTCTTAGAAGTTTGTGTTTGGAACTAAATCAAAAGCATCAGAAATCTTAGTCTCTGAATACATGTGTCTGAAAACCTATGTAGACTATAATTTGGGGAGACTATCGGGAAGCTGATCTTGTGTCCAGCAATTATCAGAACCAAAAACACAGGTTGCATCTTGTCAAATGTTGGTATTTAACTTGCCTACAAGTTGGAAGTTTGGAGAACTTTTTTTTTTTTTTTTTACATCTTTATTGGAGTATAATTGCTTTACAATGGTGTTAGTTTCTGCTTTATAACAAAGTGAATCAATTATACATATACATATGTTCCCATATCTCCTCCCTCTTGCATCTCCCTCCTTCCCACCCTCCCTATCCCACCCCTCCAGGTGGTCACAAAGCACCGAGCTGATCTCCCTGTGCTATGCGGCTGCTTCCTACTAGCTACCTATTTTACGTTTGGTAGTGTACATATGTCCATGCCATTCTCTCACTTTATCACAGCTTACCCCTCCCCCTCCCCATATCCTGCAGTCCATTCTCCAGTAGGTCTGTGTCTTTATTCCCGTCTTGCCCCTAGGCTCTTCACGACATTTCAGAACTTTTGAATTCTGTGTACTTGCCCCATGTGTGTTTACGGAATTTTATTTATTTTCTATTTTTATTTTCTTTTTCACATCTGACTTTTACTACAGGATAATGATTTAATTAAGTATTCCTTTAGTTTTTAAAATTAATTTATTTACATTTTGGCTGCGCTGGGTCTTTGTTGCTTCACGCAGGCTATTTGCAGCAAGCGGGGGCTTCTCTTCGTTGCAGTGCGTGGGCTTTTCATTGCGGTGGCTTCTTTTGCTGCGGAGCATGGGCTTTAGGTGCACAGGCTTCAGTAGTTGTGGCACGCGGGCTCAGTAGTTGTGGCTCACGGGCTCTAGAGCGCAAGCTCAGTAGTTGCGGCTCACGGGCTTAGTGGATCCGCGGCATGTGGGATCTTCCCGGACCAGGGCTCGAACCTGCGTCCCCTGCATTGGCAGGCGGATTCTTAACCACCACGCCACCAGGGAAGTCCCTGTTTACAGAATTTTAGAACATACCCTTCTAGTGTCTGTGAGCTATATACATTTTTGCCAAGGGTCAGAGTAGGGTAATGTTTCAACTCTTAAGCTATGTATATAAAGAAATGATTTCTAACCTTTGTCAGCATTATCAGTACAGTTTGCTGGTTAGGATCACAGACTCTGAAACCAGACTGCCTGGCTCGAATCCCAGCTGTCAGCTAATGACTAGCCTTGTGCATTTGAGCAAGTCATAACATCTCTTGCCTCTGTTTCCCCATCCATAATAGGAACTGACATTAATGTCTAGCTGAAGGTTGTTGGGAACATTAAATGTAGTACTGTATTTAGAGCGCTTAACAGCTCCTGGCACACTCTGTAAGTGCTCTTTAAGTGTCAGCGGCGGTTATTATAGAATAGTTAGTCGTTATTTTGACAGTGACCAAGGAATAAAAGCACATGAAGGAAAGATACAAATCCTCTCAGAACCTACAGCTGAAGAAAATGGAAGTGGCATAGTGGCAAAAATCTTGGGCTTTAGAGTCAGAGATGCTTACATTCAAATCCTAATTTGGCCCCCTGGTTATAGGGGTTTAAGCAAGACACCTAACCCCTCTGAAACTCACTTTCTTTACCTAGGAGGCAGGAGTCAGATACCCACCTTGCAGAGTTGTTTTGAGGATTAAACGAGATACATATAAAGTGCTTGGCCCAGAGTAGATGCTAAAAAAGCGGAAGTGCTCTCTCACACCCCATGCCCCCCATCCCTCACTCCACTATAGAGCAGTAAGGGCAGTTTGATTTCCTATATGCTCGCGTATTCATTGTTTGCAATTTTAGAACTTCTAAAATTCTTTCCATTTGCTAACAGCAGAATAAACAACAGCTGTTTAATTGGATACACCATGGAAAGTGTTGTCAGCTTTTGTTTCCTTTTTCCCTTTGCTGTTCTGGGTTACTTGCTTTATCATTATGGTAAATCCTACTAGAACCAAGATGGTGGACATTATTAGTTGGTCATGGAATTGAACTGGACTGTAGCTTCAGAATCTTCTTCCCAGTATTCCGGCAGCTACAGTCAGTTCATCAGACTTGATACAATAGTGAAATCCTCTCAGCCTTAGAGCTTTTTAGAAGAAACGTTTATAGGATTTTCAAAATAATATCAGGGCAGTCCATTAATCCTCTGTCTCAAGATGTGAGACTGTCAAACCTTATGACAAAGCAGAGTGGTCTTAGAGCATTTCCTAACAGATACTTATCCATATTATAACATTGTTACACAGTGTGGGCATTTTCAGACACCTTCTAGAGAAGGCACAATAATTGTGAGAATATAATGCAGTGACCCAGCCAGGAGTGTGTGTCAGTATGAGCTGGAATGTGGCCTTAAAATACTCATGCTCTAGGCCTCACCCCAGATTTACTGAATCAGAGTCATCAGTATATAAATCTTGACATGTGCCTTTTGTAAAAGTAAAGATGATTCTGCTATACATACCACTGATTAAAAACAACTAGAGGGCTTCCCTGGTGGCGCAGTGGTTGAGAGTCTGCCTGCCGATGCAGGGGACACCAGTTCGTGCCCCGGTCCGGGAAGATCCCACATGCTGTGGAGCAGCTGGGCCCATGAGCCATGGCCGCTGAGCCTGCGCGTCCGGAGCCTGTGCTCCGCAACGTGAGAGGCCACAACGGTGAGAGGCCCGCATACCGCAAAAAAAAAGAAAACAACAACAACAACTAGATACTAGCAAGAGTATAGGAAATCAGGCATCCCCTCACACTACTGGTATGAGTATAAATTGATATAGTACAGCCTATAAAACAGTTTTGCAGTATCTATCAAAATTCAGATCTGTCCTGGAAGAATACATATATGCATAAAGGTACAGTTTCAAGAAAGTTTCCTGTAAACCTGTTTATAATACCAAACAGTTGTGAGCAACTCAATGATTGTCAGTACGCAAATGGTTAAACATGTTAGGGTAGATTACACAGTTGTTTACTGTGCAACCACTGAAAGAGTGAAGTATGTATGAGAGTGATCTGTACATGCTGATGTAGAAAGGTATCTAGGACATACTTTAAGTTGAACAAGCAAGTCACAGAATAAACTCTATTTTAAACATTTTGTGTATAAATATGTAGAGAAATATTTGGAAGAGTACCCACTAAAGTATTTACAGTGGTTATCCATGACTTAGGAGAATGGGAATGGTGGGGTGGGAGAGGATTTGGCCTTTTAATTTTTTTTTTTTTTTTGCTGTATGCGGGCCTCTCACCGTTGTGGCCTCTCCCATTGCGGAGCACAGGCTCCGGACGCGCAGGCTCAGCGGCCATGGCTTACGGGCCTAGCCGCTCCGCGTCATGTGGGATCTTCCCGGACCGGGGCACGAACTGGTGTCCCCTGCATCAGCAGGCGGACTCTCAACCACTGCACCACCAGGGAAGCCTTGGCCTTTTAATTTTTGTATTTAAAATATTTGCAATAAGATTTTATAATTTTTGTAATAACAGAACCACTGGATAAAATATGAATGATTTAAGGAACCTAATTTGTATGTGTCAGGACACTGCTTATTTTGAAATTTACAGTTTTAACTGAGACTTATAATCTCTAATTTGGGAAACAGAAAGGAATGTCAAAACTGTTTTGCATGATGGCAAAGAGGATAAACTTTTGTTACTCAAGTTATTGTGAAAGTAATGGAGTTTCAAACAGATAAGCATTTAAGATAAAAAGTATTTGCTCTGTGTCAGAATTATGTTGGCTACCTGTTTTAAAAATTTAGTTTGTGCAGATCTGGATATGAAAATTGGATTCAGAATATTTTACTTTAATCCTTTTGCAGTTGATTAGCCTCTAGTCTTTGAGGATGTTAACTAACACCTTTTAATCTCTCCTTTAAAACTTTAGGCCCGATGAGAGAAAGGGAAAGTTAAGGATGCTGGAGCAGAACAATGGATTTCTCTTTCTCTTTCATGCAAGGGATCATGGGAAACACAATTCAGCAACCACCTCAACTCATTGACTCCGCCAACATCCGTCAGGAGGATGCCTTTGATAACAACAGTGACATTGTTGAAGATGGTGGCCAGACACCATACGAAGCTACCTTGCAGCAAGGCTTTCAGTACCCACCTACAACAGAAGATCTTCCTCCACT
The DNA here is from genome assembly GCA_004363435.1 of Platanista minor. Taxonomy (NCBI): domain Eukaryota; kingdom Metazoa; phylum Chordata; class Mammalia; order Artiodactyla; family Platanistidae; genus Platanista; species Platanista minor. The sequence continues at coordinate 13,170 of RJWK010037838.1, read as the reverse complement.
CACGAATGGCTACCCATCATCAATCAGCATGTACGAAACTCAAACCAAATACCAGTCCTATAACCAGTATCCCAATGGGTCGGCCAATGGCTTTGGTGCAGTTAGAAACTTTAGCCCCACTGACTATTACCATTCAGAAATTCCAAACACAAGACCACATGAAATTCTGGAAAAACCTTCTCCTCCACAGCCACCACCTCCTCCTTCAGTACCACAGACTGTGATTCCAAAGAAGACTGGCTCACCTGAAATTAAACTAAAAATAACCAAAACTATCCAGAATGGCAGGGAATTGTTTGAGTCTTCCCTCTGTGGAGACCTTCTAAATGAAGTACAGGCAAGTGAACACACAAAATCAAAGCATGAAAGCAGAAAAGAAAAGAGGAAAAAAAGCAACAAGCATGATTCATCTAGATCTGAAGAGCGCAAGTCACACAAAATCCCCAAATTAGAACCAGAGGAACAAAATGTAAGTTGAAACATCTTTTTGAAAAAATTTGTAATATTTCACATTTACTGCAAGTCCAAGAGATCTTTTTCAGTTTTTATCTCTCCAAATATAAATATTTCTGATAACTTCTTTCATCTGATCCCCAGCATGGAGCTTGGGATGTTATGATAGGTGGTAAGTAAATATTTGTTGAATAAATGAATGGGCATCATCAGAGTAAAGAAATATTTTAGAAACATGTGACACTAAAAATCGTGCCTCCTATGTTTCTTTGTTTAATAGCCTCACTTAATTTTGCTTGTAATAAACTGGTTTCTGCGAAATTGAGTTATTTAGAGTGAGGTGTATGGACCTAGAGTTGTGTCATACAGAGTGAAGTAAGTCAGAAAGAGAAAAACAAATACTGTATGCTAACACATATATACGGAATCTTAAAAAAAAAAAAGTTATGAAGAACGTAGGGGCAGGACGGGAATAAAGATGCAGACGTAGAGAATGGACTTAAAGACACGGGGAGGGGGAAGGGTATGCTGGAACGAAGTGAGAGAGTGGCATGGACCATATATACACTACCAAATGTAAAATAGATAGCTCGTGGGAAGCAGCCGCATAGCACAGGGAGATCAATTCGGTGCTTTGTGACCACCTAGATCAGTGGGATAAGGAGGGTGGGAGGGAGACGCAAGAGGGAAGGGATGTGGGCAAATATGTATGCATATAGCTGATTCACTTTGTTACACAGCAGAAACTAACACAGCACTGTAAAGCAATTATACTCCAATAAACATGTTAAAAAAACCCCAACCAAACAAACAAAAAAAACCTCCTGGTTTCTGAAGATGAAGAGGAAAGGCAGAGAAAGATGGTTAATGATATTGGTTTCCCATTGTTCCAGACCAACTTTTGCCAGTAGAGCTTAGATTTAACCCTTAACCCTCATTACTAGTGTGTTTGCCACAAAATAACCTGAAGTAAATAAAGGAACTCTTTTTATAAAATCAGAGTTAGTATTCATACATATTCACTAAATCTTCAGGTAGAGGTTTTATAAAGGTCATTCTTTAGTGGTAACTTAAGATGCATGCTGCTAAATTTTTTTTAACATCTCTGAGGTTTCAGTATTAATTTTCTTAATAAGAAAGTTATGTAACAAATCAATGCTAGCTTGAATGAAGAGTTTTTAGTTAGTATTCTAATACATGGTATTACTGTCCCCAGACATTGATTTGGGAAGAAATGAATACCTATGAAATTTTGTGACAGTTGTATGCTTTTCTATCTGCTATGCCTGAATAAGTTAATTTATCATCTTCTGTTCAAAGAAATGTTTACATCTCACCAACTCACCTTCTCCTTGGTAGCTGGGTTCCACTACTTCACACAACTCAAGTATGATGTTTTTCTGGAGTAAAGGTCACACTGGTTCTAGGCTCTCACAAGTCTCAGTGTGATATTTCAGTATGTTTTTCTCATTTTTCTATAGTTTTCTTATTCATTTAACAAATATCAACTGAGTACCTAATGTGTGCTAGATGCTTTTCTAAGAATTGAAAGTCGGGCAGTGAATGAAAAGTAAAGATGCCTACTTTCAGGGTGCTAATATTCTAGTAAGAAGTGGCAGAAAATACACACATACGTATGTAAATGAGTCTAAGTTTAGAGAGTGGAAGGTGCTATAAAGAAAATTAAACTGGGTGATGAGATAAAGAGTAATCGCAGACACGAGCAGTTCTTCCATCTTAGTTCTGCAGCTGTAAAATGAAGGCTTTGAAACTAAGTGGTTTCTGGAATGCCTTTAAATTTCTTATGTCATTTATTAAATGCCCCCCACAGAACTTAGCTCACGTAGTATCTTACACTGTTTATTAAATGAATGAATCAGTGGAAGGAGAGAAGTTAACTTTTTACTCTCCAGAGACGTCCACTGCAGCAGTTCTTTCATAGACCTGCAGTGAAAAGACATGTGATGCACTATGACCCTTAGCAATCACGAAAATGCATAAAACCTGCATTTGGTTTTAGCTTAGGTCCTAAGAACCATCTTGCTGGTCCGTCTTGCTTTTGCTCTAGAGAATCTGGCAAATAGGAGAATATCCAATTTTATTTATTAGGCTAGACTTCTTGCCTTTATTGGTAAAAATATTAAAATATATAGTTTAAAATATGTCACAAAATAGAAATAGGGCTGGAAGCGGAGGCAGGAGAAGATAGTCTGTTTATTTTTCGTATCCACGCTTTGTTTTATTGGAATCTAGGAAAAAAATTCAGTGCAGTGATGTGGTATTTCTAGTAGTCACTTTTCATTGAGATTTTAAAGCCAATTCTGTCTTTGTCGGATGTCTGCTATGTCTGGCCGTTTATATCACTTAAACCTTCAGTTAACTGTTATATCCAGGAATTAGAATGGTTAGATGTAATTTAAGAGTTTTAGTTCACTTTCTTTTTTAGTAAATCATGTGGGGCATAATTTAATATTTCATTATTTAGGATCACAGTATCTTGGGCTAAAGGAATGTCACTTTGACTGAAGGTATAGATGTGTTAAGTGGCATTCATTGCACTAAATGTTACCAAGACCATTGCCTGAAACTTGAGTTTTGGGGGAAAATCCAGGGTTTTTTCTTTCAAAGAAATATGGTGAAAAGCTAAGGTCTTGTTAGTTGAATTTGATTAATTAAACTATTATCACACATGGGAGGCAGTTATAAGCTTTAAGAGATGGTGCCATAAAAGTGATGCTCCATTCGGACGGTAGAACTTTGGGCTGGAGCCCCCAGAAAGGCCCTGCTTGTTGTTAGTGCCGTGTTGTGGCCTCTCCCATTGCAGAGCACAGGCTCTGGACGCGCAGGCTCAGCAGCCATGGCTCACGGGCCCAGCCGCTCTGCGGCATGTGGGATCTTCCCGGACCGGGGCACGAGCCCGTGTCCCCTGCATCGGCAGGCGGACTCTCAACCACTGCGCCACCAGGGAAGCCCTAATGGGGTTTTCTTAACTTGAACAACATCTCTTTTGCTTTCTTCAGGACAGTTGTTTGTTTGTTTGTTTGTTTGCGGTACGCGGGCCTCTCACTGTTGCAGCCTCTCCCGCTGCGGAGCACAGGCTCCGGACGCGCAGGCCCAGCGGCCACGGCTCACGGGCCCAGCCGCTCCGCGGCACGCGGGATCCTCCCGGACCGGGGCACGAACCCGCGCCCCCTGCATCGGCAGGCGGACCCCCAACCGCTGCGCCACCAGGGAAGCCCGGACAGTTGTTTTTAAGTGCTTTAATTTTTGATGCCCTTGTGCCTTCTGGTTGTCACTGGGGGTCCACACCCTTGGTGTTCAGCATTGTAGCCAGCGTAGAAGAGAAAGAAGCCCACGTAAGAGTTTGACCACACCATGGGACAGCTCCCCTCCCCCAGGTGCTTGAGGGAAGCATAATGAGAACTGTGTGCGTGGGATGATTGTCCTCAAGCTGGGTTTGCAGGTATAAAGATAGATATAGTTATAACTATAGATGTATGGATATAGATGTAGATTTCTTCCTTAAAAGCTCGCTCATAGGTTCTTTTTTTGTTTTTTGTTTTTTTATTTTGTGGTACGCGGGCCTCTCACCGTTGTGGCCTCTCCCGTTGCGGAGCACAGGCTCCGGATGCGCAGGCCCAGCGGCCATGGCTCACGGGCCCAGCCGCTCCGCGACATGTGGGATCCTCCTGGACCGGGGCACGAACCCGTGTCCGCTGCATCGGCAGGCGGACTCTCAACCACTGCGCCACCAGGGAAGCCCCATAGGTTCTTTTTTGAGACAAAACAAACAAAATCTCATCTAAAATAATACACTTCAAGATTTCACTTCTTTTTTCTTTTCTTTTTTCTTCATATTTGATCTACAAGTATTTCCTCCCAATTCTGAGCTGTTTGGCCTTCTAAAGAGTGGCTGTTCTTTGGAACAACCTAAGTGTATCTTCTCAACAATGAAAATGTGTCCAAACATCTAGGCAGCTGGAGACCTGAGATCACTACTGAAATTGTATATTTTGTAAAGCTGCTTTAGCTGTTTTCTCTCCCACCAAATTAGAAACATGTGGAAATGTTTCTGCATTTCTTCCGCCTTGGCAGGTATAATGCCTCAGGCATGTGAGTGTAGGCCCTACTCAAACATTGGTCTTCTACCAGCACTTTGGTGGGCTTATCCACTAAGGCCAGTCACATTAACTCTTAGCTTGCCATTTTCACTTATAAAAAGCCAGATGGCTGGTTTGGTCCCATTAGCACTAAGTTAGAGGTTATATTTGGTTCTCCAGCCTCAGAGTGTTAGGTCTTAAAATTTTTAGAAACTGTTCATATGCATTGCAAACTTACACAGTTATTCAGAAAGTAAAAGAAAAATGCATGAACAATTTACTGACTTTACATTTTTCTTTCTACCTTAAATGATGACATAAGTTTTTGGTTCTTTTAGAGAATATGATTTTACTTAATGTTTTGAAAACTACTAAGGATTTCGAATTCTGACAGATTTGATGAGTATTATTCATCCTGATAAATCTCTTGGGTTTTAATTTTTTAAAAACCAATTTTTTTTTTTTTTTTTTGTCTACACCACATGGCTTGTGGGATTTTAGTTCCCCGACCAGGGATTGAACCTGGGCCCTCAGCAGTGAAAGCAACGAGTCCTAACCACTGGACCGCCAGGGAATTCCCCCTAATTTTTTTTTTTTTTAATTTATTTTTGGCTGCTTTGGGTCTTTTTGCTGCACTCGGGCTTTCTCTAGGTGCGGCGAGCAGGGGGCTACTCTTTGTTGAGGTGCGCGGGCTTCTCCTTGTAGTGGCTTCTCTTGCTGTGGTGCGTGGGCTTCAGTAGTTGTAGCACGCAGGCTCAGTAATTGTGGCTTCCGGGCTCTTGAGCACTGGCTCAGTAGTAGTTGCTCCGCGGCATGTGGGATCTTCCCGGACCAGGGCTCAAACCCGTGCCCCTTGCATTGGCAGGCAGATTCTCAACCACTGCGCCACCAGGGAAGCCCTCATCAAGGGGCACGGGTTCAAGCCCTGGTCTGGGAAGATCCCACATGCCGCGGAGCAACTAAGCCCGTGCATCCCAACTACTGAGCCTGCGCTCTAGAGCCCGCGTGCCACAACTACCAAAGCCCGCGTGCCTAGAGCCCGTGCTCGGCGACAAGAGAAGCCACTGCAATGAGAAGCCTGCGCACTGCAACGAAGAGTGGCCCTGGCTCGCCGCAGCTAGGGAAAGCCTGTGTGCAGCAATGAAGACCCAATGCAGCCAAAAATAAATAAATTTATTTAAAAAAAAATTAAGATGACTCGAACACTATGGAGAGCTCACTCACTGTCACCTTTTCTCTGATGCTTTCTCTTTCTGAAGCAGCACTACTAGTACTAAAAAAGGTATCTTCAGTCCCTATTTGATTTTAATCTCTTTTAAGCTTATCCTTTGAACAACTGAAGGAGAATGGATTTTATACTGAGCAGTATTTTATCTGTTGGCAATTTCTGACTCATTTTTCTTGACTCCTAAGCGTTTGGCTTCCCTTGACCATTTCATCTTAAAAACTCCCCTTCTTAATTGGTATTTGTGATATTATGTTCTCTCTCTTTACCTTTCTTTTGAGCTCAAGTCACAGGTCTGTAAATGCCTAGTAAGTATTACTGTTTTGTTCATGCATTAGCACATTTTTACAGTGTATATTCCCTTTCTGTCACTGCAGCATCCTTATTTGACTTTTTTTTCTTCTTTTATTTTTATAGTCTTGAAAGCTTAGAATAAATCTTCTTGGGCCTCTTTTTCTCCCTTGCCATTTCTTGCCTTTTAAAATGACTGTGTAAAAAAATCTCAGTTCTTTGAAAGTGATTTTAACAGTGTTTCAAGCCAGCCTGGAGGAAATGTGAGCAATATGGAACAAACAAAAAAAAAATCAAAAAGAGGTAAGACATTTGAATAATAAAAAGGTTTTGGAGGAAATTCTGTCTTTAATCCAGAAAGGGAAAAATGTTCCTGAGCTTCGGACGAGTTCTTAACAACAGTAGGGTTCTGTCGTTTGGCAAAGATGAGTCACTCCGTATCTATCTGCCCTCAGAGTTACAGAGATCCCTAACACCCAGGCATCAGAAGACTGAATGTGCCGAGGAGGAGGACTTGCTTTCTTGGCTCCATATGTGCTTCCCCAGGTGGTCCTGTCCTCCTGCTGTAGCTTGAGAATGAGAAGCTAAGGTGAAGGTTTAAGCTTCATTTGTGGACTAAAATGAAGCTGCCGGACGGGCCTATGCAAATGTGGACTGTATTTTTAAACTGCCTCATGACACCAGAGATCAGGACAAAAATTCCCATTTGAACATAGATTTTTCTTTCCTTGCTCAGTGAGCGTGTCCTGTTGGATTAGCTAGTCACGGTGCCACCACAGATGCATCTGACAGAGCTAATTTAGTGCCCACCAACAGCTGCCACTACTTCTTCCACTTGGGTATTTCCAGTATTGTCAGTAGCCTCCTAATTAGACGTTCTGCTTCCCCTCTTGCTCCCTTCCAAAATATTCTCCACGTAACAGCTAACGTGATCCTTTTAAAACAGAAATTGGCCGTGTATTACTTCTCTACCTAGTCCTCTTCAGAGGCTTTCGGTGCCCTTGGGATAAAACACTTAAGTGTGGCTTACAAGGCCCTGGTGGTGTAGCCTCTGCTCTCCACTCTCATCCTGTAACCTCTCTCTTCCTCGGGGCAGTTAAGTCCCTTCTAATGGCTTTTTTGAAGTTTCTACCTTTGTTTAACCTCAGGGACTTCACACATGCCACTCCTCTCTGGCGTGGTCTTTCCCCCACTTTTTACTAGACTAACTCCTCCTCTTTTGATTCGGATTATACTTTCTCAGGCCTTTCCTGACCTTCATATCATGGCTACATACAGACACACCATTATTTCTCTTTTTACATTTACATTGTATGAGTGTATGTTTGTGTTTGTTTAATGTCTGTCTCTTCTACCCAACTGTGAGCTCTTTGAGGTCAGGGATCCTACCTGTCACAACATTGTATACCCAACCTCTAGAACAGTGCCTGGAAAGTCGTAGGCACTGCTGAATGAATGAATGATACTTGGGGTTTGGCATATGAGTCTGGCTTATCATTTCCTCACCATTTTTACAGTTTCTTTTATTTAATAAAACGTTGTTTTTATAGCAGCATCTTAAACTGCTTGAATTAATTGAATGAGAATTTTAAGTAACTTCTAGAGTTAGCCATACTTTTTAAGTGGAATTAGAGCTAAGTTAATGGATATATTTCTCTTTTTTTAAGCCATCTAAACTAAATTCTGTTCTTTGACACGAAAGGTTTTTAAACCTTTTAAATTACAAAAGTAATTTGCTTTTTACAGAAAACACAAATAATATACAAGTATAGATCTTCCCTCACCACTTCCCTAATCTCGTTCCTCAAAGATAACTGCTCTTATCAATTTATTGTACAGTGTATCACATATTTTTCAAGGCGTATACAGGCTATTTTAAAATAAAAAGTAGGAAGATTTTGATAGATGTGGATTACTGACATAAAATAATGTTGTAGTTACCATCCCTCTGCTTAGATTTTCTCACTTTGTGTATTTCCGTAGGATAGGTTCCTAAAGTATAATTGTTAAATTGAAGAGTATACATGTTTTGAATTTTGATAGATACTTCCAAATTGCCTCCTCAAAGGATTGTAGAAATCAATTTTTAAATAATGTATTTGTGGGTTTTATGATTAGAAAAGTAATGTGATGTTTATTATAAGCAATTTGACAAATATAGAAAAGCACATCCAAGAAAATCACTTATTCCATCACCTGGTGGTATCCTTCTAGTCTTTTTTTTATGTACACATAAGAAATTATTTTTCCAAGATTGGAATCACACTATACAAACTGCTTTTCAATTTGCTGTTTTCAAATAACGTTATATTGTTATTTTTCCGTGTCATTTAAAAATTTATATTATTCCACTATCCAGTTGTACTACAATTTATTTAACGAATTCTGTACTTTTGGACATCTAGACTAATGTCTAATTCTAATATTTGCTCTTAAAAATAGCACTGGTGTGCATATCTTTGTGTGTATCAGTATGTGTATATATCAGTGCTTTTTCAGTATACACTTTTAGAAGTGGATTTGCAGGATCAGAGTCTGAAAATTTAAGGCTTTTCATACATATTGCCAAATGGCTCTCTAGAAGAATTCCAAGTTACATCTTACTAGCAATCTCAGAGTGCCCATTTTTCTGCACTCTGATAGGTTAAAAAAAAAATGAAAATCAACAAATTAAGTTTTGAAAGTGATAAAGTAAGAAATGGGAGCTATAGCTGTGGTGTAGAATGGACAATGCATGTTAAGACACAGCATCATGTACTATGTAAGTTGTATTTTTCTTCCTTACATTATTCAGCTAATAAATGTCCTTTATTCCCTTTGCTGTTTAGTTTTCTTTGACTCTTTGCGTGTGTCACTGTTCTTTGGTTTGCTGCCATTTTATTCTTTTCACCTAGAGACCAAATGAGAGGGTTGACACTGCATCAGAAAAACCAAGAGAAGATCCAGTACTGAAAGAGGAGCTCCCGGTGAGTGGCTTTAGTGAATACTGTCTAACCAAACATGGTGTGAGAAGGTGGAAGCAGAGTGATTAAATTAGAACACACATAGCATGTATTGTTACTTCAGAAGTTATACTGAAATAAATCTTGAAGCTGGTTTTTAAAAGATAGATATTTTTAGCGAATTATTTTCCTTTTCAAAACTAGGACCACTTTTTAATAGATGTGAATTTTTGAGATGCCTTATCAATAATTTGGCAACAGAAACCATCAGTCCTCTTTTCAGTATTTGGGGTGGGGCTTATCTTCCTCCTCTCTTCTTCCCTTTTGCTAGATACGGATAGCAGGCATCAGAGAAAAGTATGAGTGAAGTTTTTTATGACCTTTTCCTACAGGTTCAGCCGATGTTACCTTCTGTTCCAACAACAGAAGTGTCCGCTGGTGTTAAGTTCCAGGTTGGCGATCTTGTTTGGTCTAAGGTGGGAACCTACCCTTGGTGGCCTTGTATGGTTTCAAGTGATCCCCAACTCGAGGTTCACACCAAAATTAACACAAGAGGTAAGAAAAGGCATAAATGGACATTCGTAAAAAGTTGTGGCAAAAAAGTGAATCTAAAATGTTGTTTATGAATATCATACATACGTGATAATATATAATCTGACACTGAAACACATATCAGTATCAGTTTTTAATGAACAGTGAGATAATTACGGTCATCTTAACTGGCAGAGAGCCTCTACAGCTGACATGGCCCTTGTTTTCCCTTAGAACACCCTGTGTTTGTTTTATAATTTCTTTCACACTTCTTTTTTTTAAAAACCTTAATCTGACCTCCAGAAGCAAGTAGACCAATAGGTAATGAGATGTCGTATGTGAGCATAATAGACATTTGGGCCAAGCTTTCTTTGAACATTTTTATTTCATCTTTGACTTCTGTGGGTAGTAATTTTTTACTCAGACAAGTGCTTTTCATCCTGATAAATTTTGCAAGGTGCCTTTTTCCTCCTTCTTTCCATTTTTGTTTGTTTGTTTGTTTGTTTTTTTGGGGGGGTGGTTTGTTTTTAATTTAAAAAAATTTTTTACTCCATTTTTGAATCTGTAAATTTACTGGGACATCCTTATAAATTCAATATGAAATAGAAGTATGGTTTGAAGCCAGCTACATGGCATAGAATCCTACCTTAGGAATGTTAATAAATGTTAAGAAAACATGTATTCTAACTTTACTCCTTTTCCAGAGTTTGACCAAAACGTGTAGAATAGATTCCTGAGATTTTAGCATTTGGAATGGACTTGCTTAGTAACCAGAGGAAGGTTGGAGTTTGGAATTTATTTCTGGATATTTGCTTTGTGAACTCAGTTGTCGAGTCCCTTATTGTCTGTGACAACTTTGCACCTATTTCTTTTTCTCTCATTTTAATCTTTCTGTCTTGGTCCCTGTTCACTGTTATGAGGAGAAAAAGTGTCTGGCAAGTCAGATTTGTGACAGGATCTGCCATATTTGTAACTCTTGTGCTACCCAGCAAGAAATCCACCCAGATACAGAAGGCAATCATCTTGTCACTATAAAAGGTTGGGGTGACTAGAAGTATCAATGGGGCAGAAGTTTAAAAAAAAAAACCCAACGCTGTTGAATGTCCACTCCTGTGCAAGGCACAGTGTTAAACAATTCTCTTGTAGGACTTCCCTGGCAGTCCAATGGTTAAGACTCCACGCTTCCAACGCGGGAGGCGTGGATTGGATCCCTGGATGGGCAGCTAAGACCCCACGAGCTTCATGGCGTGGCCAAAAAATAAATGGAAAAACAAACAATTTTCTTGTATATTTTCTTAAGCAGTCCTCATAGCAGCGACACTATGAAGTAGGTACTATTATCCTTACGTTTTGGATCTGTAAATAGAGTCTCAAAGAAATCTTAGTCCCTAACCTTCACTCTTAACTACTACTGTATAATAAAAGGAAAGTAATTGAATTCCCCTACTCATAATTTGCAGAGACTGGGGGAGGCAGTCCTGGCCCCTTCATTTATATAATAGGGCTGTTGGACTGTTAATCTCTTGAGTACCTTGCACACTTAATAATCTATGATTCTTGAATGGGAGAAGAAAGGGACAAGCCTTCTTAGATAAAACAATACACAAGTCCCTCTCTGGGCCTCCAGAGCACTCTAAGACATTACATCACATGAGAGTTGTGACTCTTCAGTTCTGTCCCCTTAGGAAAGCATCCTTTTGAGATTATATAAAGAATTTCACATTTAATTACTCTATGAAAACTTACTAATTTTAGCTTTTTTCTGGGATACAAATGAAAGCATAATCTGTGTTTCATCTTGTATTCCAAAGGAAGTATTTAAATTTATTTTATGAATTAATCTGGTCTGGTCCTCCCTATTTTAGTGCTAGAAAAACTGATTTTGTTTGTATTGTTGAGGAAACCGAAATCTGAGAATTTAGGTTTGAAAAATGTACATGCTGATAATATTTTAAATTTTCTCTTTCCTGTAGTAGTTTTTAAAAATAATAGCCTTCTTGAGGTAGGATTTACGTGCCATAAAATTCACCCTTTTAAAGCCTGCAATTTAATGATGTTTAGTATGTTTCCAGAGTTGTGTGACCATTATCACAATCTAACTTTATTACTTCTTTCATCAGCCCAAAAAAGAAATCCCGCATCCATTAGGGGTCACTTCCCATTCCCCCCTCCGCTCCCCAGCCCTAAGAAGCCACTAATTACGTTTTGTCTCTTATAGATTTGCCTTTTCTGGACATTTCATATAAATCTAATTATATAATATGTGGCCTTTTATGTCTGATTTCTTTCACTTAGCATCATGTTTAGAGGTTCATCTCTGTTGTGGCATGTATCAGTACTTTGTCTCTTTTTATTGCCAAATAATATTGCATGGCTGTGCAGTGCAGTTTTTTTTTTTTGCGGTACGCGGGCCTCTCCCGTTGCGGAGCACAGGCTCCGGACGCGCAGGCTCGGCGGCCATGGCTTACGGGCCCAGCCGCTCCGCGGCATGTGGGATCTTCCCGGACTGGGGCACGAACCCGTGTCCCCTGCATCGGCAGGCAGACTCCCAACCACCGCGCCACCAGGGAAGCCCTGCAGTGCAGTTTTAAATGAAGTAGTTTTTTGACAGTTTTTCTAAAAACCAGAAACACAGTATAAAACTTGATTTTGTTGATTATGTTCCACACGATACCTGTGAAACATTTTGTGTTGCTTATTATCTAAACTACTTTGTAAAATTTGTCTTGAATTTTATATAGTAATCAATGGTTTCCATACTGTTATTAGTCAGTATTGTTATTAGTCAGATTCTCAGCATTGGAAAATGTGTTTAACGGTTTTCACAATTACAAATATAATTCTTTGAAGAGCACATTGAAAGATGTTTGGATCACATGTCTGTTTTGTTGTATTTCATTGTTTAGATCTCATTTTAAGTGTAAAAGTTAAAAATGAAATGCTCTTTCTGCTTATGACAATACAGTATGTATGTTCAGAAGGCAAAGTTGCCCATAGTCTCATCCTCCAGATATGTAACAACTATTAAGCGTTTGGAAGTAATTCGGGAAATTCCCTGACAGTCCAGTGGTTAGGACTCTGTGCTCTCACTGCCGGGGGACCAAGGTTCAGTCCCTGGTGGGGGAACTGAGATCCCACAAGCCTTGAGGTGTGGCCAAAAAAAAAAAAAGAGAGAAAAGAGAAAAAGAGTTTGGGAGTAATTCTTTTTCTCTTTGCATATTGTAATTAATAGATATGAAAATAAAGATTTTTAACAGAGTTTTAAATGGTGTCACATTATACCTATTGTAACTTTTAATCCCTATATATGTGTGTGTATATATATATATATATATATACACACATATATGTGTGTGTATATATATATATATATATATATATATTTTTTTTTTTTTTTTTTTTTTTTTTTTTTTTGTGGTACGCAGGCCTCTCACTGTTGTGGCCTTTCCCGTTGCGGAGCACAGGCTCCGGACGCGCAGGCTCAGCGGCCATGGTTCACGGGCCCAGCCGCTCCGCAGCACGTGGGATCTTCCTGGACCGGGGCACGAACCCGTGTCCCCTGCATCGGCAGGCGGACTCTAAACCACTGCGCCACCAGGGAAGCTCCCCAATATATTTTTAAAAATTT
>RJWK010037837.1:0-21085 GCA_004363435.1 Platanista minor | reverse complement strand
ATATTCATTCCTTATAGTGAACTGATATGCTATCAGCGGGACATTCTTTGTGTGAGTTCTCAAGATAAATTCCTCTCTCAGAATTTCCTCCAGATATGACACCTCTCTGTCTGGTGGTGGTCTGCTAACACAGAACCAGTGACCCCCCTTGGGTTTTCTCATTATTGTGTCTTTTGAGATATTTCTTCTCTTCATATCATTTTCATTTTCTTTAAGAAATCTTGTAATCTGTTAAAAGTGTTTCTCTTTCTTGGAAAGACTACTGAGTAGTACATAGTATTATATGTGGGATTTTCATGATAACATTTCAATCTGCCCTCAGAATAAAGACAGCTTTTAAGTATGACCCATGGAAACTTTACTAGAATAAGTATTATTATTTTCATTGTTGCTTTTTATTAGCTTAAAGGATTTATTCTATTTTTACATTCAATACATCAAGTTTCTTCAGAAAACTACTGCTCCTAAAGTATTCAATTTGACTTTGCTTATCACAGTCTGCTGTGAGGACTAAGCTTTTTGCTTCTATACCCCCAGAATGAGAATGAGTGGCAGTAGAATATTAAAAGTAATGTCTATTTAAAAATATTCATTGAGTTTCAACTATGTGCCTAGGCATCATGAAGAGGATAGGGTACATAGCAAAAAATAAGAGACTCAGTCACTGCTTTCAGTCTAATGGGACAAAGACTGACAATTAACAAATAATTGTAAATATAAAGAGTGCTAAAAATGAAAGAGAGAATGTGCTTTTGGGACACTATAACAAGGCACCTAATGCAGGCCTCAAGGAAACCTTTCCTGAGGAAGTGAACATGGACTGAGACCTGAAGCTGAGTAGGAGTTACTGAGGCTGGAAGCTGGACAGCGTGACCAGTGTATATAGATGACAAGTTCCATTTGAGGAGTTGTTAGAATTCTTGGATGTGTAGTAGAAATGGAAAGAGAAAAAGCTATGGTGTAGTCCTGGATAAGACTGGAGAGATGGGAAAGAGCAGGTCATGCTTTGCTGCAAAAGACGCGTATGAATCTGTGAGACTGAAAGATATTCATTTTCTCCATGGGAGCAAAAGATCATTCCACCCACTCCCAGGTAGACAGCTTTTCCAGTTTTCCCCTTAGGACAGGGACTAGTATTTATTTAAATAATGGAATCATAGAACATTGGAGCTGGGAGAGACTTTTGAGGTAATTGAATCAATTATATTCATTTCCTCTAAGATGAGGAAAGTGAGTCCCATAAAGATCGATTTTTCTCACAGTCACTATAGGTAGTGCCTGAACCCAAAGTGGAACTATGAGCTATTGCTTCTGAGAGGGTCACTTTCCCCTGCACTACATTGCTTCACACTTCATATTTCTCCATAGATTCAAGGTATATATAGTTGGCTGATTGACAAATACACTTTTGGAGGTTGTACAGGGCCTTTGTCAGATAATCTATAATCATCACAATTTCTAATCAAAGTAAAGTGTCTTTTCCCTATGCCAGTAATAATTTAATTTTATACATATTATATTCATGGTTATTCATTGTATCCACCTTAACTGGGGAAGATACTTCAAATCAAAGTGAAGTATCAATGCAAGTAAAAGAATCATTGGAGACTAAAATGTTTTTCCTTATCTGTTATAAGCAGGAGGTAAGATGTGAGATATGTGAGGTAGTTATATTTTAGAACTTGATCTTTAACGGCAGAGGAGAACAAAGTTATTTGTTTGATTAAATAAAATCCCAATGTTATTTTTGCTTATCTCAACTGAGAAAGAAATCTTGATTAAACCTATCAGAATTAAAACTATTCAGAATTTTGGAATAGTGCCAATCTGACTATGTACAAAGAGGTACCTGTTTATATAAATAACTTGTTTTCTGAATGTGGTACTGTATCATTTCTTGGACACAGTGGTAATCTTATCCATTCTCAAACTCATTAGCTTATACAACAATTATTTATTTTCGCAAGTCTATGCATAGGCTGAGGGTGTGCTGATCTAGGCTGAGTTTGAATTCATGCATCATTCATTCTTCTGGCACCAGTGCCCTAGACCAGATATGGTGTTTTCTTGACAATGACAGAAGTGCATAGGATAAAAATTCAATCATGCAGACATGTTTAAAGATCTCCTTGCTTCTTGTCTGCTAAAATTCATTGGCCAAATCAAGTCAATTGGCAAGCCCAGATTTAAGAGGTAGGAAAGTGAATTCCACCAAAAAAAGTGGGAGAAGAGAGTAAATGTTTTTAAACAATCTAGTTTGCAACAAGTGCTAACTCTCTCTCTCTATTTATGTATAAAAGTACATATACGTATATAGGCAAAAGGTATATATATACATATATATATATATATAAATATATATATATACACACACACACACACACACACACACACACACACACACATACACACATATATATACATATATATATATTACCTGTGCTTTTGTCTGTACCTGGCCACCACCAACCAGATGACTAATGAGTGGTACAGAGGTGACCGAGCCTGGTGCCAGCATTGTCCCCAGGTAGCTCCCCAGGAGGAAGCTCAGCACCACTACAAAGCCCAACAGGAAGACAATCCTCAGGAAGGTCAGGAATATACATATACACACACACACACACACACACACACACACACAGACACACACACACATACATACATGGTTGACTCTTGGACAACATGGGTCTTGAACAGTGCAGGTCCACTTATACAAGGATTTTTTTCATTAATAGATACTATGGTACCACACAATCTGTGGTTGGTTGAATCCACAGATATGAAAACGCAGATACAGAGGAACCGCATATATGGAGGAACTATCTATACAAAGTACCAACTATAACTTATACTTGGATTTGTTTACTGCATGGAGGGTAGGTGCCCCTAACTCCCACATTATTAAGGGTCAGTTATATATCTTCTGCCCTCAATAAGAAGACAGTTTAGTTTGGAATAAAGTCACATATGCTGATTGTTGCAGTGGTCTAAACAAGATGATACAGAACTGGACAAGGGTTGTTACTTCTGAAATGAAAAGTTAAGGATGAAGTGGGGATTGGAGTTAAGAGTTCTCTCTGAAAAGGGAAAAAGAAAACACACCTTAATGACAGTAGATAAAAGAGATATAGCAAGAAAAATATATAAAGAGATGGAGGTGCTCATAGTAGTCAAAAACCTGCAAACTATTTTTTTGGCAAGAAAATATATTTCAATGCTGTTGTGTATATTGTTCCTCATTGTAAATATCATGCATGTTTACCGAACTTAAATAACTCCCATGGTATCTTCATTTCGTGTCAACTTTTAACAGTAACATAAGAAGGATTGGAACATCTATAAAAATAATAATAAGACCTTCTATTGAAAGAAAAAATGGAAATATTTTGGCAAAATATACCAAATGAATGTTGGCCATCAGGGCATTTCCCATTTTTAATAATAAGGTGTGATGATATTCAGGTGTTAAAAGCATGGGCTTTTGAGTCAAACATAGTGTTGAATTTAGGTTTATTGACTTCTGAGTCAGACTTAGTGTTTATTTCAGGTTTGTGGCTTGCTCAGTGGAGACCTGGGGGAAGTGTTTTAATCTTTTGAAGTCTCAGCTTCCTCATCTGTAAAATGATAAGAATGAGGTTTTACCTTAATGGAATGTTGTAAGAATTAATGAGAAAATGTACTTAAAGTCTTAATAAGCCTTATATTTATAATATTATTATTACACAGAAAATATATCTATTATATACCTACATAAAATACCACATTTTATAAAGTTTTTATTTTTTCACATCATGTGGATTACTCAAAAAAATTTCTATCATATTCTGGGAAGTGCAACATTTATTTAGTTTGTCTTCAAATAAGTCAAACATGGAAGAATATTTTAGTGTGATTAAAATAGAACCCAGGGGGCTTCCCTGGTGGCACAGTGGTTGAGGGTCCGCCTGCCGATGTGGGGGACATGGGTTCGTGCCCCGGTCCGGGAAGATCCCACATGCCGCGGAGTGGCTGGGCCTGTGAGCCATGGCCGCTGAGCCTGTGTATCCAGAGCCTGTGCTCCGCAACGGGAGAGGCCACAACAGTAAGAGGCCCGCGTACTGCAAAAAAAAAAAAAAAGGAAAAAAAAAAAGAACCCAACTAGCAATAACAGAATTTGAAGTTAAAAATACATTATTGTTTATGTTAGCACCTTCAAAAATGAAATACTTTGGTATAAATCTAACAAAATATATATAATACCTATATGATGAAAATTATAAAACTCTGTTAAAGATGCCAAAGAAGAACTAAATAAAGAGATATTCTATGTTCATGAATAGGAAAACTCAGTATTGTCAAGATATCAGTTTTTCCCAACTTGTTCTACAGATTCAACACAATCCCAATCAAAATTTCAGCAACTTATTTTGTGGATGTTGACAAACTGATTAAAAAGTTCATATGGAGAGGCAAAAAACAAAACAAAATAAAACAGAATAGCCAACTCAGTATTGAAGAAGAACAAAGTGAGAAGACTGACATTACTTGGCTTCAAGACTTATGTAAAGTTACAATAATCAACACAATGTGGTAGTGGTGAAGGAATAAACAAATAGATCAATGAAACAGAATAGAGAACCCAGAAAAAAGATTCACTGATCTGTGCTAAGGAGCACAGGCAGTAGTACAATGGAGCAAAGATGGTCTTTTCAACAAAAGGTGCGGAAACAGCTGGAAACCTACAAGCAAAAGTAAAAAAAAAAAAAGAAGGCACAGACCTTACACCCTTCACAAAAATTAACTTGAAACGGGTTGTCAACCTAAATGTAAAATGCAAAACTATATCACTACTAGAAGATAATGTAGGAGAAAATCTAGATAACTTTGATTATGGTGATGACTTTTTAGATATAACATCAAAGGCACAACCCATGAAAGAAGTAATAGATAAGCTGAACTTCATTAAAATTAAAAACTTATGCTCTGTAAAAGACAACGTAAAAAGAATGAGAAGATGAGCTACAGAATGGTAAAAAAACATTTTGCAAAAGACACATCTGGTAAAGGACTATTATTAAAAATACACAAATAGTTCTTAAAACTCAACAATAAGTAAATTAACAACTCAATTTAAAAATGGTGTGCACCACTACACACCTAGTAGAGTGGCCAAAATCTAAAACAATGACAAAACCAAATGCTTATGAGGATGTGGAACAAGAACTCTCATTCATTGCTGATGGGAATGCAATGTGGTACAACCACTTTGGAAGACAGTTGTCAGTTTCTTACAAAATGAAACATATTATTAAATATATGATTCTGCAATCACACTCTTTAGTATTTATCTACCAAAATGAAATGAAAACTTATATCCACACAAAGACTACATATGTATATTTATAGTAGCTTTATTCATAATTATCAAAACTTGCAGCAACCAAGATGTTCTTCAGTAGGTGAATGGATAAATAAACTGTGATACATCCAGACAATGGAATACTATTCAGACCTGAAAGAAAATGTGCTATTAAGCCATACAAAGACATGGAGGAAACTTAAATGTGTATTACTCAATAAAGGAAGCCAATTTGAAAAGGCTATGTACGTATAATTCCAGCTATATCTCTTTCCGGAAAAGGCAACACTGTGGAGATAGTAAAAATCTCAGTAGTTGCCAGGAGTTGTGCTCTGAATAGACTGAGCACAGAGGACTTTTAAGGCAGTGAACCTATTCTGTATGATACTACAGTGATAGATACGTGTTCTTACACACTTGTCAAAACCCATAGAATGTTTAACACCAACAGTGAAAAATAATATAAACTCTAGACTTTAGATGATGATGTGTCAGTGCAGGTTCATCAGTGTGGTACGTGGAGTGGGGGAGGCTGTGTGTGTGTGTGTGTGGTATGGAGTAAATGGGAACTCTGTATGCTTTCCACTCAATTTTGCAGTCAACCTAAAACTTCTCTAATTTTTTTTTTTTTTACTTTAAAAAATAATAAGTTAAAAAAAAATGAGGGCTTCCCTGGTGGCACAGTGGTTGAGAGTCAACCTGCTGATGCAGGGGACACGGGTTCGTGCCCCGGTCTGGGAAGATCCCACATGCCACAGAATGGCTAGGCCTGTGAGCCATGGCCAATGAGCCTGCGCATCCGGAGCCTGTGCTCCGCAACGGGAGAGGCCACAACAGTGAGAGGCCCATGTACTGCAAAAAAAAAAAAAAAAAAAAAAAAAAAGAAACCCAATAGTACTCCCAAAGATGTCTAGAAATAGTTACAAAATGATAGTATTTTACATTAATAGAAGAATTTGAAATCTTTTTTTTTTTTTAACATTTATTTATTTAGGCTGCACCAGGTCTTAGTTGTGGCACGTGGGATCTTCCTTACAGCATGCTAACTCAGTTATGCCATGTAAACTCCTAGTTGCAGCATGCATGTGGGATCTAGTTCCCCAGTCAGCAATCAAACCCAGGCCCCTGCATTGGGAGCACAAAGTCCTACCCACTGGACCACCAGAAAAGTCCTGAGTATTTGAAATCTTTAGGTGGTTTTTTCCTACTGATAGGTGTAATATTGTTTTCTAATTTGGTCTACTATTCAGTTTCCATGGTTACTTTCCAGGCTAGGGGAAAAAAAAAAAAAAGAAAAAGAAAGAAAGAAAAAAAAAACTTTCTAAGGGCATCAGTAGGCAGTATATTCTGGCCCGTACCCTCTACTGTCATCCATATTGATTGTAGGTTTCACAACATCTCATACTACATTAAGTTTATTTCAGAGAAAAACTTTGACTCAAATTTACTTGAAAAAAACACTCAAAATAATAATATTATCATTTCTGCTTGATATATCCGTTGTAGTAATAAGGAGATGGAATAGTCTCTCTCTTTTAATTCAATAATGAAATCAAGTCACCAGTTTGGGGCATTTTTAAAACAATTCCTCAAATAGAAGAAAGTCTGTTTTCTTCTGTTCCTTTGACGAACAAGAGACATTTTGATTAATCTTTTCATAAATATCTTGATTTACACTTTTTGAAATAATCGTGTTGTCTATGTTGACAATTTTTATGGTTCATAAATTCTCAACAACTGATATTTGCACCCATCTGCATATGAAACTATGCAGATATCTAACTATGTTAGATAAATGAATGGACACCCTAAACAGGATGAAATGACTCATACAAATATAAAAATTCAAATAACACATACAATGTAAAATAGAGTATAAAATAAAGAATTAAATTGACAGCCAATATCTATTTTTTTTTCTTGTTTATGGTTTGTGTGCTGTGAAATTATGTGGGAAGGGAAATATCTTGCTTCCATTTAAGGAAAGAACCTACCAAAGCCTGGGAAAGTTTTCTGAATTTTTACACATATTTAAAAAGATATTGTATGATCACAACATTTGTGTATCTTTTTCTTTCAGAGGGAGGCAGTACAACATCTCCACATTTGGTCAGAAAAGATGTATAACCTTCTGAATTTTTCTGTTTTTTTTAGCTTAAAATAAGAAAATTAAAGTGGAAACATAAAATACCAACTAATGTGCAAAGGCTGTTTGCATGCTAAATCATCAGATCCAAAGCCAGTTATGTTTAGGGTCCTTTTACAGAATAAGTTGTGAGGTCAATAAAAATGTAGGATGAGATTTGAAATAAATTAAATTATACTGTCATCAGTCTTTACGCCAGTGAATCAGCTAAAAATCCTTACCCATGAGTTTATTTTTCAAATAGTCCTTTCGTAGAATTAACAGACAAAGGCTTCTGAGGGAAGCATAATGAAACAATGTAATATTCATTGCTCTAGGACTGAAGCCTAATTTTAAAATTAATTTAAATATTTATTAACATTCAGGAATATATAATAGGAGTTTTGGTCAAGCTCACACTGCCTCAAATCTGTTGCTCACAATGTTTTTTAAGGCAATACTACCATCACCTTTTGATCTGAAGATAGGAGATCAGAGTCCAACTAAATGGAGAATGCAAGACATCCTACAAAACATGCCTTCTATAATGAGATTTGGAAATCTGACCTAGCCTAGATGATGGGATTTGGACAGCAACATACCAAAGATAAAACAAATAAATTATGTCTTTCTGAAAGACATAAAATTCAAATTCTCATCACCTAAGTCTCAGCCAATTTGAAGTTTATATTTAAAACCTGATCCTATTTTCCTAAGAAAAATAATTTGGTGGAGTGTGTGTATGTGTGCGCGTGTACACACGCATGAGTGTATGTATTCAATATTTGGGAAAATTGATAGGGGAAGAAAACTAAGAAATATGAGTCAATAAAGGAGAAAAATGTAATAATGATAAAAGAATAGTCACATGGGTTAGAACACTGTTTTGTTGTATCCAGTGCACTCATTTTGATAATATAAATTACAAGAGTATGGTCATTGTGCATACACAGTGCTACTGTTATGTCTCCCATAGTTTAGATAAAGAGCCAGTAGGAAAATGGAAATTGGACTCTCTTACTCTCTAAAAGATAAGCTGACCTCTGCAAATCTACTTTCTCCATATGTGACTTACTTGGAACTGTCAGGAAAGGCACAGTATTAACATTGCTTGCACACCAATTATACACCAAACATCATGCCAGAAGTTGGAAATATATTATCATTTAATCTTCACGTATGCAAATAATTTCATATGTTAAGTGCAACGTTTAAATAATCATGTGACTTTGAGGTCCATGCAATTGTCAATAATAATCCATGTATTTTGCTTGCCTCTAACTAGTTCTATAATGAAAAAGTCTATGTGAATATTTAAATATATTAATTTATTCACAAACATATTTATATAGCAATATTAAATATAAAAGAACAATGGTTTTAGTGTACTTCAAAAACACCTTTAATTTATAAATTATTCTTAAGAATAGAAGTAAAAGCTAAGAAATTAAAAATTATAAATGCTTTATTTAGTGATACATTAAATTATAATTTGTATTCTTCATGTATTCATTCAATTAACATTTGTTCAATACCTCTAGCTTATAGATTTACATTATGAGAGTTGCTGTGGGCATAAACTCTTCTTTTAAGGCAATCCCTGCCTTGTCAGATAAGAGGTAGACATAGACATAAACAAAAATGCACTGTCTTGAATGTAATAATAGAAGCTTGTACTAATCACAGTGGTAGCACAGAGGAGAAAGTTAGTAATTTGACAAGGGACAAGGTATCAGAGCAGGCTTTAGATAGGAGATAATATCAGGTCAACAAAGTTGGAGATGTATGTACATCCTAGACAGAGTAAAGAGCATAGGCAAATGTACAAGAATCCTGAAACATCTGGCTGAAAGGGGTCAACTACAAGTGGTTATTATTTCTGAAGCATAATGGTAAGAAGGAAATGGCACCAGCAGAGGAGACTAGAGATGACCTTTAGGCTATAGGTAGACTATGAAGGAATTTAAGTAGTGGGTAATATTCTATGATTTATATTTGGATAAGATTATTCTGATAATTGTGTAGAAGAGAACTCAAAGGGAAAAGTGAATTAAGCTATCAATCATCCAGAAAAGAGATAAGCCCAAACCCAAAATAATGGCAAAAGAGCTTGTAAGAAGACGGTAGAATCTGGAGACCTTTCTGGGACAAAGTTGGCAGACCCTGGAATCTAAACAGATGCTGTGAGAGGAGTGTTGAAATAGAGGGGATAATCAAAGATAACACCCAGCTTTCTGCTTGAGTGACTGGGTGAACAGCTGTGACGTTAAGGAAATGTGTTGCAGGGAAGAAGGATCTGATGTAAATGTAGGGGAATAAAATACATTTAGGCTTGTTGCATATAATTTCACTGTGAGACATCAAATTGGAGCTGTTAATATTGCAGCTGGAACTCAAGAAAAAGATTTGCGCTCTTTATTTGGGAGGCTGGTTCTTTAGTATGGGAGACTCTCGTGGGAAGATTTGAAGAACAAGTAGTTACTATCAGCTAAAATGTAGTGATTATAATGTACATTAGTATGCTACAGAATAAGGTCCACAATCCAGAAAGGCATTTATAAACTCTTGGTAGATTTGGTGGTAATTAGGTAACTGGAAACTCAATAATGCACACAAGTGTCCCTGAGAAAATTGTAAGATATAGGATCATGGAGAGCCACCATGAGCAGGAATAGACATGCTGTCAGGTATCAGAAGTAAATGTCTAATGATGGGTTTGAGTGCAGATAAATATATCGGTATGGAGCGGAGGGAAGAATTGAGCACGTTTGGGTTTTCATACCTGATGGCTTCTGTTTTCTTTAAATTAGGAAACAAAGTGTGCTTAGAACATTTACAATAAGAAGACAAGGGGATGAGGAGGGTACCAAGATGAATGTAGCTGTTCTAGCCTCACAACACCTTAGATCCAGAGATAACAATAAAGACTGTCCTGC
Organism: Platanista minor; assembly: GCA_004363435.1. Lineage (NCBI taxonomy): Eukaryota > Metazoa > Chordata > Mammalia > Artiodactyla > Platanistidae > Platanista > Platanista minor. Next base: position 10,686 of record RJWK010037837.1, on the reverse strand, counting down.
TTTCCTGAAGGCTCAAACAAAATCCTCCCTTCTTTTTTTTTTTTTGTTGTTGTATTCGGCAGAAAATACAATATGTTATTATTTGTATTTGGCAGAAAATACAATATGTTATTATTCTATCCATGATTTCACCCTTATTTTAATCTTAGCTCTAAAATTAAAATAAATTTTTCACTATCAGTTCTTTGCCAAACTTTTTCCAGTCATCTCTTGGTTAGACAAAGCTCTGCTCTTAGTACATTCTTTAGAAGGGCACATGTGTATAATATTCTATCAGTTCTTCATGTTCAAGACTATATATATATATATATATATACAGTCTATACATGTATAATTTATATATATATATATATATTTTTTTTTTTTTAACTTGAAGGACAGTTTAGTTGGACATAATATCCTGTGAGTACATTCTATTCCCTTAACTTTCTTGAAGGTGCTCGTCCACTGTTTCCTTACTTTGCATGCTGTTTTGGAAAACTCTGATACCAATCTAATTCTTGTGACTTTGTGAGTTATTTCAATTTACTGCCTGGAGGCCCTCAAGGATTTTTGTTTTTTTCTTTAAGTAAAAGATTCATTACAATTTTTTTGTTTGTTTAAAAGATTCAGTCTGAGAGGTGACTGTAACCATGTCGGCTTTCACTGGCACTGGTAGGTCTAGACTTGAAAGGTCAAATCTAGACTTCAGGCTTCTTTTATATTTGGAAAATTTCTTAGATTATACATGTAAATATACACTCTGTTCCACTGTTTGATTTTCTTCTTCAGGAGTATTAAATTAACTTACGCTGTTTATCTGTCTTTCATTTCAACTACTTCCGCTTCTGATCCATTTTACTTCTGTATTTCATTTTCTTTCACTTGAATTCTCTTTTTTTTTTTTTCCTTAACATTTTTATTGGAGTATAATTGCTTTACAATGGTGTGTTAGTTTCTGCTTTATAACAAAGTGAATCAGTTATACATATATCCCCATATGTCTTCCATCTTCGGTCTCCCTCCCTCCCACCCTCCCTATCCCACCCCTCTAGGTGTTCACAAAGCACCAGCTGATCTCCCTGTGCTATGCAACTGCTTCCCACTAGCTATCTATTTTACATTTGGTAGTGTATATATGTGTATATATGTCCATGCCACTCTCTCACTTTGTCCCAGCTTACCCTTCCCCCTCCCCATGTTCTCAAGTCCATTCTCTAGTAGGTCTGTGTCTTTATTCCCGTCTTGCCCCTAGGTTCTTTGTGACCACTTTTTTTTTTTTTTTTAGATTCCATATATATGTGTTAGCATATGGTATTTGTTTTTTCTCTTTCTGACTGACTTCACTCTGTATGACAGACTCTAGGTCCATCCACCTCACTACAAATGACTCAATTTTGTTTCTTGAATTCTCTTTTATTCCCTGCTTTTATTCAATGTCCTTTGTAAAATTTTCATTTGAATCTTTCTCTTTTGGGTGCCTTGTTTACTTATCTTCACTTCTAGTATAATGTTATCATTTTCTTCTCTTTCCTTAGTTAAATCAACTTTTGTTTTATTATAAACTGTCATGTCTATTTATAATCCTACTATTTATTATCTGATTCAAGGATGTTTTTAATATCCCTAGTTCATCATTTGAGTATATTTAATTTAGTTTGGGGTGTTGTATTACAATTTTATTAAACTGCATGATTGTTTTCAGAGGAAAATTTTATCATCAAAAATGTGTTGATTCCCATTTCTGATTTATCACAGTAGTTTTGTATAGACGTGGTTTTTCTTATTTCTGTTCATTTCATGGACAGTATTCCTGGTTTGAGAATGCTCTCTTCTGTCCTCTTTTTTACAGTTTCTTTTATGGATGGTGTTGGTGGGGGTAAGAGAAGGATGCCATGTTGTTTCTCTCTGTTTCTTTAGGATTCTTTATTTTTCACTTTTTTTTAATATAAAATTATTTTCCTTCCTTGCCTCATTTTTTTGTTGAATACTATTCTTTCACTAATTGTGTGTCTCTTTCATGATTATTGCTCTCTGAGACTGCTACTTCTAGTCCCACACAATTTAAATCCCCTTCATTTAATCAGTGCTGTTAACAACTAAGCCCAAGTGCTGTGTTTAGTATTTTGACACTTAATGTTTGACTTGCTCTTTCTGTGGATGATTTCACCTGTACTTTGTTTATGTCCTCTGTGCCTTTTTACTCTATTTTTTTTTTTAACGGACATTCTTAAGCTTACCTTCTTTACTCTGTGTTCACAGTCATGCAGTTGAACTCTGTAGGAATTTTTTTTCTCCATTTATAGACAAGTAGGAGTGCAGAAGTATTCTGAAGGGACAGGTCATACATGGTTTTATTTTCATCCTTGGTTATTTATATAGTTTTTAGGGGCATTGAAGGGGAGATTCAGAAGCAGGCAGCCACCGTTGTTCTCCTAACATAATCATATAGTCTTGACATTTAGAGTTGACACAGATTTTGCAGTTCATCAGATTGAAAACTGTTAACTTACAGATGACAAAACAGGAGGTTAGAGAAGTAAATAAGTTGGTCAGAGTCAAATGGCTGTTTCAGGTAGGCTATGACCGAATTCTGAGTTTCCTTACTCTGAATTCCAGTTTTCTTTCCCAGTATAGTGTGTTACTTCTAAAAAATAAATACAAATCAATAATTTTGGCATTGATAGGATACCTTAAATGATGAATGTCAAGATAACAATTGAGTAATAAAATAGTGATAGATATTTTGGAACTAATTAGGTGAATATTTTCAGTACCTTTACAATGAGTGAGCAAGGCAACACCCAATGAACATGAAATACCATTTACTTGAAGGAAGTGAGGAGTTCTTGTTGTTTTTTAAGGTACCTGAAATATGTTGAGAATTGAAAGACTGCTTGTATTTCAGTAATATTTGCAATAATTTGAAAACTACAACTGTGCTTGTGTGCTAAGTTATTATTAATAAAACTGTTTCACTTCACTATCTTCAATGTAGAACTTTCTTCTGGTAAAAATCTAATGTAAGTTTAATTCATTGTAGTCATTGGTTACACATGAGAGTAATAGGTTTAAAATATTACGCAGTGCTTTCTAGGTCATCAGTATTACATATTTCTTTATTTTAGTCAGATGATCATTAACTGTGGAAGGTTGATAAATGCCAATTTTATGTAAATAAAAACAAAACTATATATAGGTAAATATGTATGTGTATGTTAAACACTTTACAAGTTTATCTAGTTAAATAATTTGTCCTTAATTATGAGAAAATATCATGTAATTTTTACAATTTTTATATGATTCTGATTCTAGCCAAAATAAAAGTTTATTTTATTTATTTTTTTTAAGTTGAGGTAACGTTGGTTTATAACATTATATGTTCTGTGTGTACGTTATATTTTGACTTCTGTATACACTACCGTGTGCTCACCAGCCAAAGTTTAGTTTCCATCTACCACCATACAGTTGATCTTTTTTACCCATTTTTCCTTCACCCCAGCCCCCTTTCCCTCTGGTAACCACTACTTTGTTTTCTGTATCTATGTGTCTATTTTTATTTGGTTTGTTATTCTATTTTATTTTTATATTCTACATATGCATGAAATCACTTAGTATTTGTTTTTCTCCTTCTACCTTTTCCCTCTCTTCTCCTTCTGGGATACCCATTATCCTAATGCTGCCCTTCTTAATAGAGTCAGATAGTTCATATAGAATTTATTATTTTTTTAAGATCTTAATTCTCTCTCCTTTCCTTTTCTACCAGTATAATTTCTAGATTTCTATCTTCAAGCTCACTAATTCTGTCTTCTGTATGGTCTGCTCTATTTCCAGTGCTTTCTAATGCATTGAGTTCTTCAGTTCCAGAATTCGTTTTTTTTGTTTGTTTGTTTTTTTTTTTTTTAGAGTTTCAGTCTCTTTGGTAAAGTATTCATTCTGTTCATTAATTTATTTCTGAGCTCATTGGATTGCCTTTCTTAGTTTTCTTGAAGCTTGTTAAGTTTCTTCATGTCAGCTATTTTGAATTCTCTTTCAGTGAGATTGCAGTACTTCATGACTTTGGTTTCTGGAGAATAATCATTTTCTTCTTTTGATACCACATTACTGTGTTTCTTCATGGTGCGTGATGAGTTTAGTTGTTTTTCTGCTGGCCCATTTGAAGTAGTGAACATAACACCTTGATTGTTTAGATAAAACTCCCCCACACACTCCCCGCAGCTTGATTTTATTTGCCGGGTTATAATTAGAGGTTTTTCTTTTGTTTTCCAGTAGGTGGCACCATAGCACAAGTTTTTGGTTTCTCTTACCTGCGCTGCCTCTGGTTATATTTGACACTTTCCACCCTCCAGGGCATCTGCCAGAGAACTGTTGCCCGGTGGCTTCTTTGTCACTGTTTTGCCTCTGGTGTCATTGGTACCTTGCTGCTGCTGGTGTTGCTAGCATCACTACCTGGGGCAGCAGGATAGTGGGTGTCTCTTCTGCATGGGGGCGTGGGGGAGGGGTGATTTTCCTGAGTCACTGGCTCCACTGCTGCAGGGGAGGCGGAGGGGGAGAGCTGGGGTTGCAGATGCTTCTTCAGGGATGCTGGGCTTTTGAGCACCACCACTGCCAGCAGAGGGGCTGGTGTCACATGCACCTCTGCAGCTGAAAGCTTGGGATTGCAGGCCTAACTGCCTCTGCTGCCCGATTCCCTGTGGCCGTGGGTATGGATGTGGCTGGAAGGCCAGAGTCGTATGCATTGCCTTCCCTGATGCTACCAGGTTCTCTGGGGCTAGAGGGCTCAGCAGTCTTGGCCATCCGTCTGGTATCACAGGCACCATCTCCACTGTTCCCCTGGTTCCACCACCTCTATGTGTCCCAGTCAACCCACCTTTAGATGTATGGATGTGTGGAATTCTCCAGTGTTCTGGTATGTTGGGTAGAGACACCTTTGCTGAGTTATGGATGTTTTACTAGTTGTAGATTGAAGGGAAGAGAGAATGTCTCATGCCGCCATGACGCTGATGTCACTTCTCAGAAAACTCTTTTACTGACTCTGAAAAAGTCAAGTGAGGATTCATTAGAAGACAGCCAAACATATGATTAAATGAAACTTCATCTAAAATTGTAATTTCTAAGGTGCAACTCATGACACATATTATCAGCAAATTATGTCTCGTGAAGATTGCAAACATGGAATGCATAATGAAGGCTCACAGATATATCTTTTCTAACATTTTTATAAGATTCATAAGATTTAAAATTTAGCACCATAAATTGATGATGAAAAATTTGAACATTGAAAAGTAATTGCCTTTTACCTCTCTGAAAAGTGGCTAACATTAAAGTGTTTCCATAGAACAAAAAATGTCCTTTGTGGCCATAAGAATGTCTGCAAGGGACAGTGGTAGGAGATGATGTCACAGAGATAGTTGGCAAAAGTGGAGGGAGCTGTGTTTAGATCACGTAGGTCTTAATAGGGTTTGAATTATACCCAGAATTGGGAAGTCATCGTAGGGTTTTGAGCAGAAGAGTAAACATGTATTTTATATTTTCTAAGGATCACTCTGGCTGATGTGTTAAAAAAAAAAAAAAAGCACCTTAAGAAGACAAACAGGGAAATTAGTTAAGGGGCTATTGCAAGAGTACAGGTGCGAGATCATTGTGGATTTGAAAAAATTGGTAACTGTGAGAAGAGTTAAGACTGTAAGAAGAACAGGTTCAGGGACAAAAATCAAAAATTCTGTTTTACATATAATAAGTTTGAAATGCCTACTGATATTCAGGGAAGCATATGGAGTAGGTGGTTATATATACAAATCAATAACTTAAGAGTAGAAGTTGCCACAGATGATCTACTGTGTCAGATGCTACTGAGAAATCAAGGAAGGTGAAGACTGAAAATTGACTACTAACTTGACAGAATGAGTGACTTGACAAAGCATGATGGGAATGACTTTTTGAGTGCTTGGTAGAAGAGGAATTAGAGGCAATAAATAACAGACAACTCTGTAGAAGGATAATAGTTGAAGGGAAATGTGGGACGAAAGGAGTTTTTTGATGTTTTGTTTTTACATGGGAGATATTCAGCTAATTCTCATGCTGATGTGGATAATCTTGTACAGTGCTACTCAAAATACTGGTCCATAAACTATGTCTGAGAAGTCCACCAAGAGCTAATAAGTTTGTGCCAGAATGTAAATAAATGCACCACTTCTTTTATTGACAGAGCCTCACTATGGAGAAAAAAAAAAATGTCAGGTGAATTAAACAGTATGTTTAAGGACATAATTGTTTTACATTCTGGGAAAAGTCCTTATTTTGTAGCAGATTAGTAACAAAACATTTTATGGGTTTTAGTTTAGTAGCAAAGTGGGAGGGAGAAAATTGTTGAAACAATAAAGAAAAGAGACATACAGAGAATGGTAGCTGCAATCCTGCTATTGCTAGCCCAAGGAACTGCACTGTTTGTTAGTTTTATCAAACTCTGCCCACACGCAGGTTCAGTGTGCCATTTGTTGCCTGCCAAGATCCTGACTGATATAATTATCAAACCTTTATTAATGCCTTCTGGGCATCAAACTCTCCTGTCAGATAAATCGGTAGGTAGGTAGGTAGGTTAGTTAGTAGTTAGATAGATAGATAGATAGATAGATAGATAGATAGATTAGATAGAGACAGATAGATATCGATAGATAGGTGTCACTGTAAGTCATTTAAGTTTTGGTTGAAAGAAGGAAGAACAGAAACTATGTCAAATTTCTTTGCAAAACACTACCTTCTTACTCCTGGCTGTGCATTAAAATCACCTGGGGCACTTTAATAATATACCCCTTCTCAGGAGACAGAATCTGATTTTATTCATCTAAAGTGGATTCAGAGATTAGCATTCTTAAGTTTCCCTAGGGGATTCTAATGTACAGCCATGCTTAGGAACTATTTTAATAAGGATTCAGAGATATAAAAGCCTTGCTGAGTGAACTCCAAGAAATAACAATATAGCAGAGGGAAAAGGCTGTGTAAATAAATAGCTTCCATTCAGTGGACATTAAACAGAAAGGTCATTTATGAACATAGTTTAAATTGATATTATTGATAAAATTATGAGTCCATATTTAAGTAGATAATCATATGCAAATTACTTGGACATCTATACAACTGGTTATTTAAAATAACAGTAATCATAATAGCCATACTTACAATGCAATTAGTAGGTATGAAGCATGAATCTAGTGCTATACTTATGTTAACTCTAATGTAAACTCCATACAATCCTAATGGCCTAGGTATTGTTACTAACCAGTTTTTACAGATGAGGAAACTGAGGCACAGAGAAGTTAAGTAACTTGTATATGGCCACATAACTATTTTATGTTGTTTCACACTGCCTTTATGCATTTCTGCTGCCAAAGTTAACCACTCTCCCTTTGCAAGTTAGCCCAATGTCAAATCATTATAGTGTCATTTCTAAGATGTTGTCTTTTGCTTAAGCAAACTTAATTTGCTTCCATACTGTCCTCTTCCATTCTTTGTTCATATACAGCTTCATAATCTCTGATTTTCTCCAAAATTCTTCCTGCACATTTTTTTTTTTTTTTTTTTTTTTTTTTGCGGTACGCAGGCCTCTCACCGCTGTGGCCTCTCCCGTTGCGGAGCACAGGCTCCGGACGCGCAGGCTCAGCGGCCATGGCTCACGGGCCCAGCCGCTCCGCGGCACGCGGGATCCTCCCGGAGCGGGGCACGAACCCGTGTCCCCCGCACCAGCAGGCGGACTCTCAACCACTGCGCCACCAGGGAAGCCCCCTGCACATTTTTTATCTTCTTACTTTATTTTTATTTCAGGAATCCCAAAGTTTTCTATAGCAGGCAAATTATCAAAGATTACTCTACCATTTATTGTACATTCCTGTGATATAGGCCCTAATTAATTGTCTATTATTCCTGACTTCCCTCAGTCTTTACAAAAGGCTTGAAAGCTAAGACATTATTTACATTTTGCAGCTGTTTTAAGGGTTCATTGTCTTGCCCAAGGTCACAGATCTAATAAGTGGTTGAATTGGAATTTAAACCCCCCAGGTCTAATTCCAGAGTTCTTAATGACTACAGTTTGCTGTGCCATTAGAAGGACTGATCTCTCAAGTTAGAACATAAGTTCTGTCTCTGTCTGCTTGGCCTTTTGCATTAAATTGTCCCATGGCCAGAACAAAGTGGCCAACTATCAAAGAAAATCAGCCTTTCCACCCCTGGGGCCATGAAGAACAGCAAAAATGCTTTCTCAGGGCTTTGCTTTTACCATTTACTGTCTACTGTATGAAGTAGTAAAGATGCTGATTTTTAAAAAGTGGCAGTATAGCCTTCATTAATAAATTTTCTCACGTATGAGTTGCTGAGCCATTTTTGTTTATAGCAGCAACCTAACAATATTTTATAAATATATATATTTTTTCATTATCAAAATATATAACTTACCAAGTTCAAATTCCTAGAAGATACAAAAACAAAGAAATGCATAGGAAAGCATAAAAAAGAAGTTGATTTCTGGTCCTGGATTTAGAGAGAGATCCTGGATTTACCTCAAGTGTTATGTTTCATCTGTCTTTATAACTTCTGACCAAATATGTATATATATATATTGCAAGTGTACTCTTATTCTAAAAAATTTAATTGCCATTCATTTTCCTAGTGTGGAGTAACATGGATTAGATTCAAGTCAAATAGGTTAAATTTTTCTATGTTACATTGTTTAAAGTGTGTAAATTTTTTTCTCACAAAGTAATTCTGTGTCCTGACTCCTTCCTCCATGGTGGAGGATAGACAGAGATGAGAACTGTTCTCCAATACAATCACTGATCCTACAGAAATGTTTTAATCATAGAAAACTTAGTAAAGGGAAGGCCAAAGGAAATGAGAGCAGTATGGGGTGGGCTAGATAATAGGCATAAAAGAAACAGAATACTTCAGAGAAGAGTTTGTGGTCCAGATCACTCAACCTTAGAGGCAATAGAGAACTCTGGATGGACCACTAGTTTCCTTCAGAAATTATTAGCTGGTGGTACTAGTTCAAGCTTGTAACAGTTCCTGATTTTTTTTTTTTTTTTTTTTTTTTTTGCGGTACGCGGGCCTCTCACTGTTGTGGCCTCTCCCGTTGCGGAGCACAGGCTCCGGACGCGCAGGCTCAGTGGCCATGGCTCACGGGCCCAGCCGCTCTGCGGCATGTGGGATCTTCCCAGACCGGGGCACGAACCCGTGTCCCCTGCAACAGTAGGCGGACTCTCAACCACTGTGCCACCAGGGGAGCCCCAGTTCCTGATTTTTAATGAGCATTTGAAAAATATATCCAGGAGATGTGTCTGATTAGAAATAAAGGACAATGGAGATCCAGACACAAAGAGGGGAGCTGTCATAAATTAACAAAGTTTTCCCAATGAGAAATTGAAATAGAAACTTGGGAACAAGGTGCATGGGAAACAAAAAAACCGGCAGCAATTAAGTACTTAGCCATGGTAAGCCCTTTGAAAATGCTCACTGAGTGAAGAATGAATAAATAGTGAGGAGAGAGAATGGACATATGCACTATAAATTAGGTTGAGAAACTGCAGCCTGTTACTCATGTGGAAAGCCAGGGACTCTAATCACCTTCCACACACTGGATTGCATTGGCTCACTTTTCAATTGTCCAAGAAAAAATATGTCCTGACTCAAGACTTGATTAAAAAATCAGTCTCATACCTTCAACCACTTCATGATCGTATTCACCTTAGTGTCATCCTAAACCCTTCACTTTTTCTCAGTCCCCACATCTACTGTTTCACTAATTCCTTCTGCCACTGCTTGTTACCTATTTCTCAGATCCATCCCCTTGTTAGTATTCTTTCAGCCAGTGTCTCAGTACCTCACCATTTCACGCCTGGACATTTAAAACATCTTCCCTTCTGGTTTACCTGTCCTCTTCAAACCATCCCCTTCATTGCTCAGAGTAAATATCTGAAATATAAATCTTGCCCAGTTACTCTCCTTCATGACACCTTTACTGTCTAGCATTTATCTCTTGAGTAAAATCCAGTATCTTCATCAAGGTATTAAAGGTTCTCCATGATTAAACCTTATGACCCTCTTTTCCTCACTTCACCCATTACCTATCATTCACTATATGCACCAACGATATTTTGTTTGTGGAACAAGTCATGTTATTTTCGATCTCCTTTCCTTGTCCATCTTATATAGTTGTCCTGGAATTCCCTTCCCTCACGTATTATTCAGGAAGTTCTCCTCTCCCTTTTATCCAGCCACAGCTACTATGCTTCCCTGAGTCTGAACTATTCTGCAAAAATTTGTTTGCTAACCTCTTTTGTAAAGGTACTGTAATTTTCAAGCATACTAATGCAAACAGCAAATATTTTAAATTGATTGTTTTGAACACATAAAATATTAAAAAATATGTTCAAGATTGTAACAGTACAGACTTCCCTGCTAATTACTAAAAAGAATTAAGTTGGCTATATTCCACAAATTGTTTTCACCAGTCTTTTGCTATTCTTTTATTTACCATTGTTACATATTTTAACAATTTATGTTTTTAAGAAGAATCACCATTGGGCAACAGTATACAACAAAATATCATTTTCACCACATTTTAATACCTCAGATAATGATCATTTATATGTGTGTGAGTGTAAATATATATAGTATAGACTATCATAATGTAGACTCAGATATAAAGACAGAAGG